>NMRB01000061.1:209565-233523 GCA_002633025.1 Notospermus geniculatus
AGTGCATGATGAGGGTGGGTGAAACATATAGGGAATTTTCTGTTTTGTGACTTGCATGCAAAGAGACCAAGTGAGAAAATTTATCAAAACATAACCAAGTGAATTAAGCAAACTGACCAACCTTCACGCATACATATTGAACGGTACCGAGTGAATAGCCAAATTGCGTTGTTAATTTAATAGAACAGCAAAACTGGAAGAAAATATTACCCTATGCTACGAAGAGTGGAGCAAAGAGAAATGTTTCATATTAAGATCTGAAAATGTAAATGCATATACATGTAGTACTGTAAATAATGTAACTTTATCGCCATCGTACATGTAAATGAAGAAGGAAATATCAAAGGGGATGTTCGTTTTCGTCACTTGAGGAATCTGAGTTGTGATCCTTGGGAAAACGGAAAAAGCTATGCACTTGCAAATTCAGGGATTATTTGTTGTGCTGTACAGAGCAATTGCTGCAATTTGCAGCTTCATAGCTTTCTCCATTTTCTCAAGGATCACAACTCAGATTCCTCAATTGACGAAAACGAACAGCCCCTTTGGAAATTGAGACCCTGAAGTTGATCCTTATTTCCAAGCCATGTCAGCCGCTGCTACTCCGTCTGTCTGTCTTATCCTGAGTATTTTTCCACCAATTTTGAAATGAAATCCGCCAGGGTGCGCTGCAAGTTCCGGTAGCATTCCAAAAACTTATATGCAGCGTGCCACTGTAGACCGATTCCAACTCTGCTCGCGGCCGTTGCGGTCTTTGCGACGCCATCGCGAATCCAGTGTAACCTCGGCAAGGTACGAAGGGTTACTGATGGCGGTACATGTAGACGTGCCAGTTTTATGTCCTCATCAAGCATTCGACTGAATATTTCATGACTGATGATAAAATTCTGTCAAGTGCGTTGATTTAATTGACATGAGCGTTGATTTTTTAAAAATACCCGTGTAATTCATTTACTTGGCGATGACAATATGACGATCGCCACGCAAAGGTTTATAAATGAGTGATGGGTCGAGTTGACCATTTTCACTGTGAAAGAAAAAAGTCAAAAATATGTTGTACATGTAGGTACATGATTGTATTGCTGAATAATTTACATGTCGACATACAGAAACACAATGGCTTGCTTCTTCAAACATTTTCCTGACAAGATGATAGGATGTCTCCCATACATGTATGTTTATGAATTAAATTGGCTGACCTCCACGTTAATTATTGATGGATAGTCTGTCTAAAGGCGCCATCCACGGAGTGTTTTCTCGTGCGAGTTGGCGCTGTCTGGGCAATCAGCGGTACAAAATTACGGAGAGCCACGCTTTTGCCACTTGCCACAGCGTATGTCGTAAAGGAAACCAACGATGGTAAATTGCCAATTGGGAGCCAACTTGCGCAAGAAAACTCCGAGGACCACCATTCGAGTCGCCCTGAGAGAACCAACTCACAGAGCCAATTTTAAAGCTGACCGTCCGGCAAATGCTGTTTTGCGCTCTTCTGAGCAGCAAAACCAAACCAACAAGTTTTTCCAAAACTGCTTCACAACTCAACAGCATATACGGTATGCCTTGTGATGGGTTCATTATACATGTATTTCCAATTAAACGGCCATTTCTCGCTTGTTTGACCATCAGCTTCACAAAACAACGGTGCCCGCAAAAAGGAACCGTTGCCCATTTGTCTGGCTTCTATCAGCTCATCACAAGTCAGTAGAAAACTAATAAGCAATTCCAGCTGCGTGCTGTTGATTCAATCAAAATTAAGTCCACCAAATTATCGAGTTTCAATGAAATTATCTACATCACTGTCCTCCTATTAAGTTTGTCCAATTATTGCAATTCGATTACGTGACAGTGAACTCAAGGTCGTCTTGGTCATTGGAAAACGATGATACATGTACATGTACATGTATTAGAATTCCGAAGCTCGTTTGGTAACTCACGGAATGTTGCTAGCTTTATCCCACACCCGTGACGACGTCATCAACCATGATGTTCATAAAAATGTCAATATTTCCGATAAAACACCTTCAAAGATACTCGTCCTCGTCACCCGGATAGCACTCGTTGATTTTCTCCGTAGAGCAGCCCTCGATCTGCGGTCCCGGGCTTTCCCGGCCGGAGAAAATCAACTCGTGCAGTCCGGGTGAGTCGGTTCCCCACTCGGGCAGTTATTCGATCATGGCAAATGGATCCAGTGTGACAGAATCTAATGCCCCGTCTTCCTGATGTCCCCCTGCATTGTTTGTCACAGGATTAAGGGTCTTGGTCTCTCGAGAGTCCAATTCAATGGTGCCGCTTAATCCGTAAAATAATGTATTGTTGGGGGACATCACATATCAGGGGACACTAGATTCTATTACACCGGTCCTAGTCCGATCCGTAAAAGTCGGTCAAATGGACTTCGGCATCGTCGTATCCGGAAAAAAGCCGAACGGACCGGAATCGGACAGTTCGTCCCATCAGTCTTGAGCATGTGCCATCATTATTTTAGTACTCGCTGATTAAATTGCATCTGCACGCAACGTCCAGCTATAAATACAGCGTGCGGGATGAAAAATTAAATTTTCATGAAATAAGTAATACTCTGTATCTTGGTTACCGATCGACTTCCGAACCCAAGACGTTGATCCGCCGCAGACAGTTACTGCAACATGATGTTGGCGGTTCCTGTCATCAAATAAGCAGTATCAGTGGTTAATTCCGAGGTGAATTTACTTGTGAAATCATGAGGTTTCGCGATATTTTTATTCGTTTTTTCGTTTACGGTTGGGTCTGGTTTGTTGCTTCCGGCTCCACCCAGCTCAAAGGCGACGTCGTGCCGGTTCATAACCCGCTATTCGACACAAAAGGACTGTACAAAATCTCGCAGTCGGATGGAAAGTTCCTCTCCGGAAAGCAGTTGCCTCCTGAGTATAATTACCGCACCATTGCCGGTATCGGCCTTCCCACCCAGTGCTTCTACGAGTGCCGCATGGACCGGGAATGCAAGTCTTTCACCCACAACGAAAGGGACAATTCCTGCTTCCTCAACAGCAAGACCTTCAGTGAGGTGACATTAGTCGACGCGGAGGCTTCGGTCACCGGCTTCGAAAGGGACGCATTCTCGATCCCCGAGGTAAGCTAACGGAGTCATCGCATGCAGTACTGATCGCTCGACGTTGCTTTACCTCCAGCTCGGAGGCCAACCGCCAACTACAAGGCCAGAAAGGAAATCCCCCGATGGCCGGCGAGTTTGGTCGTGCAATATAGCTGGGGGTACAAGTACAAGACATGTAAAAATTACCGAGGGCAGACTGTGTTTGTCGCCGGCCTCCGCATATCATGTCACGGAGTGGTCGGCAACAACTGGATCTTGTTCGGCAAGAGCGAGTTTCGTTGTCGCCGGTAATGGCTTTGTCTGGTGGTTTTCTAGATTTGTGCAAGCAACATGTTTTGTACTGATTAACATTGGGGGTGGTGATGTAACGTGATCGTCAAAATACTTGGCTCCTGCAGACTCAACCTCCAGTTGTTGCTCTCCAGAGCGCTCACCGCTGCAGCGTTTGCCGTTTGCAGGAGGGCGAAGGCCATTCGTTGCTTTATGGCAAAAATGGCCTGTCCTCGGCTCGCTGCTCCTAGGAAATTTGCAGGACAGTAACGTTAAATATCACATCTGTAAGAGGTACAAAAGTGTGAGGTTCTAATAATGTATGCGAATGGTCGCTGAGTATCCCTTCTGTGACGTCTTTCATACATGTACTGTACTTCGATCAGAGGCATTTCTTCAACCGTACTAAACAATTCTCATTCCTTAAAGCGAGGAATCCACCTGTGATTTTCAACCTGATTTTGCTTTCCGACTTGCTTTGCAACTGGGCACTCGATCGCCGTAGTGGACTAGCTGGACGTGATTTCCACCAAATGGCGAAGATGTGATCAATTTCAAGTCGCCGACCGGTATCAGTTCTTTGCGGTCGTATATTCAATCGCAGGTAGGAGGTTGCGAAGCAAGCCGCAAAGCAGAAAACCAGCAGTGGATTCAGCTTTAGAAAACTCGGGCAGGGGTACTGGTCGAATTTTACTTCATTTGCTACGGGGTGCAGGGCTAACAGCAATGAATTACAAGATCACGCTACATGTACATGTATCCTCAGATTGTGTTGATGGATGATCTGTAAATAATGAAGTATGTTTATACCGTTTCGTTACTTGGGCCTCAGGAATAATTCATTTTTCCGCTGTCGTCGACTCGCTGTTGCCGGGGACGGAGCACAGGTGATCGAGGCACGCCGTTAAGAGGGCAATTGGTACTTTGCCACGATTCGAGCTATTTTTTTCACTAAGTTTCCCACACCTTCATCAGTCATCAGTGTACCGACAGGGACTCGCCGTGCAGGTCTATTGGCCAACATTCACCATATTACCTTTCATCCACTGGGCCATGATGAAACGTTCCATTTCTCCGATATTGTCCGTTGTTTCGCCGTTGGTGAGCAATAAATTTCACCCATGAGTCTCTCTTCTTTTTCATTCTCAGGAGGCACTTGGCCTGTGTGCCAAGTTCCCGTGTCAGAATGACGGCCTCTGTTTGGACAAATACGATGAAGCGACTGAGAAGAAGGGTTACGAGTGTGTGTGTCCTGAGGGTTGGTCGGGGAAGACGTGCACAACTAGAGGTATGGAGAGTGCAACAATATGACTGTAGTTTACTGAATGAAACATGGCAGAGGCAGCCGTCTTACAGTCGGAAACTCATGTGTGTGTTGTCATTATACATATTGCTTTGGCAGCATTCAGTCGCCAGGGGCAAAACTTTACGTCGCCTCCTATAGGGATAGTAGTGATCATGGAGTCCCTCATGCAGTCATAATGGATTGGTCCATCGATCGCAAGAAATATGGCAACGATTGAATTCCTCCCAAACCATATCCATATCAACCACCTTGGAGCCAGAGGACCCGAAAGAACTCCAGCTAAAATCAATTCCCATACATGGGTCCATTACTACAGAGGACTACACAACCCTACTCAGATTAAGTGTGGTCACCTCATGTGTTATCATATCAGTCGTTACCACAGCTGGAGGGTCTTCGGTCGTCTTCGCTCAACGCCGAGTAAATGGGCGTGACAGATTTTGCCGATATTGCAGAAAATCCATGTTCGGCAACCTGCTGCATACTAGGAGGATATATCCACAAAATGTCACCAATATCATCCCAGTGACACGTCGGAACAGAACCGGAAATGGCGTTGAATTTTCGACCAAACTCTGGTAGGGACTGCAATGGGCTGAAGGGATAGGGGCGCTGTATCCGGCAACATTTTCAGTTGTCGTTGCAGACAACATAAGAATGCGGCCCTCTTAGTACCAATCACCAAAGAGATTCCTAACACTCATTGCACTCGCTGATACAACATGCTCTTGTCATCTTTTTTCTTACAGCTGGAGAATCTAAATGGGAGGAGTGGAAACCTTGGAGCGCTTGCTCGGTCTCCTGCGGGGCAGGACTCAAGGAGAGAACACGGCGATGCATCGATAGCATTAGCAAAGAGGAGCGCAACGAACAGGAATGCTGGGGCACCTCGATTGAGATTCAGCTCTGTCCTCCCAAGCTGTGCCCAGGTAGGTCGGAAAAATTCTCTCTATAGTCCGTCTGGATACAAATTCCTCCATAATCCTGTGGCCTCACTTCCAGTGCTAAAAAATCGCAGGATGGGAAGGCTCGTTTTGCCATGGTACGTGTTGGCGAATTCAGGTTACAGTCTCGGAAGGGATCGCAAGATTCAAAGTGGCGCCCCAGGCATTTGAATACAAATCCTTTACCATGAAGGTGCACCCGTGAAGCATCTCGACATGAGTCGTGGACAGTAATCTGACTTTGAGAATTATTCTTTCCTTTCGGCTCCCTTTCAGTGTGGAGTGACTGGTCCTCCTGGTCTGACTGCAGCACTAACCGCTCTTGCGGATCAGGGATTAAGACCCGCACTAGACGTTGTAAACATGGCGGAAAGATCGACAAGGACCCCGGATGCTTTGGCCGACCGAAAGAGGACGCTCCCTGCGAATCTCCAAGTTGTCAAAGTAAGTCTTGTGATCAGACAACTCTTAAATACTTACATGTAGTTCCGAGTACATGTACCTTCTAATGTTACGCGTTCCGTTCTGTTCACCAACGTACTGTTACTTCCAGTTTGGTTCATCATCTCTTGGTGCTTATTTTACTCAGCTATGGTACGTCTTGACGGGTCTTCAACATATGGCGAAGGACGCGTAATGATCTACAATGACCTTGACAAAAAATGGGGCCAGGTTTGCGGTGCCGGATTGGACAACAAAGCGGCCGATGTCATTTGTCATCAAGTTGGGCTCCCAAAAGCCGCAGAAAGTGAGTTCTTTAGAGTTCATCGAATGCTTTTTTATTTGCAAAAGGGCTGGATTCGTTCCGTATCTCACCGATACGACCAAACACCGAGACTGGTGGCGCCTATCATCTACTATCACGTGATTGGCCGAGAAGCAGCCGATGGAAAACGACTCGAGTTGATTGGTCGTTCTCATTCAACAAAAGAGCAATCAATGGTTTTTCAACCTATCAACGCGTTCTTCATGTAGGACAGTGTCAGGCCATTCCGCCTGACACTGTCCTAATTCATTGGCACTGATCAATCACGAGTTCTCGTCTTGAGAATAGATCCAGTTCTGAATCCATTTCACGCTGACAAATGTACGCAGTTATTCACAAGAGAATCATCTCAATGTCATTCTAATTTCACATGAGGTTTCATCAATCATGACACTTTGGTGATGAAAAAATATATGTCAGAGACGCGTTTAATATTTTACTGATAGAAGCGACGTTTTTATAAACTCCGTTGCACCCTAAGTTGACAGTATGACTCGCGTCACGATGCACGACTGTCATACGAAGAGTACGTGTGACCTACTACCATTCAGGCTGGGACAGCAGATAAAATTCAATGTCAGACAAAAATCAATTAAATGATTTGTAGAAATTGAATCGCATCGAGATGGTGAATATGTCACTTTGATAAATGCTAAAAATATAACCGTCATTAGACCTTACACCACAACTCAAAGCAAATCAAACCATACGGTGATACATTTTCCGTATGCTTATCATGGAACGTCGTAACTTCAAAGAGAAGATGTAGGAGTCGTGGTAATTTTAGTTCATTTAATCAACATTTATTCTGAAGATTTTCAGTGACGGTACTTCGGATCGCATTTGTCATTTTTTACACGTTATCGGTTGCAGATACTTCCATATAATCACATCCCTTCATCCATGAGCAAACAACCCTGGAATTGTTTTGTCAATTTTCAGTTGTCACCGACAGTTCTTTTGGAACATCTAACAACCCTTACTTCGTCGGCAACTTCAACTGTAAAGGCACCGAACCGGTGATTCAGAGGTGTGAACATGGAGGTTGGGCAAACAGCATGCTTTGCCCAGGAGGCCCTGCAAAAGTCAAATGCGTTGGTAAGTTGGTAGACCCACAAGTTGGCTCTCCACGGGGAACGCAGCGTAGAAAACTGTGGGCAGCCATCTGTGGCGCTAGTCAAGGCGTAAGCCGCAAGGAAACCGACAAAATTTGGTGAAATAGCCATTGAGGGCCAATTCGCACGATAAAAACAGGAGGGGCGACCGCTGAGAAATGACTACCTCATGATGCGAGTAACACAAAATTATCACCCTCTTATCTGAGTTAACTGCGCCGAATTCAGAAATCACTGAATATACAATACAGTGGTGAGGTGTGGGTGAATGCGGTTTCATGCATTGTTGGCCTTTTATGTTTTCATCACGGTCACGTGACGCTTCATGCAACCAGTAAATCCTTCTCTGTTTCAGTCAACGGACGCTGGAATTGCTGGTCGGCGTGGAGCAAGTGCTCGGTCACGTGCGCAGAGGGTGTAGAGGCGAGAACCAGGCAGTGCAATGAACCTCCGCCGCTGAATGGCGGATCTGCTTGCTCCGGTGACGGCCGGGAGACAAGACCCTGCAACCCCGGACCATGCCCAGGTAAGGGGAATCTTTGCCGTGCTTCGTGAGAGAAAAACGGGACGTGCGCCCGAAATCGCGAAAGGGCTGTGGCGCGAGCTTTGCTCCACTCACTAATAATAGATCAGTTATCAATCCCTTCCCGCCCCCACCCAGAGTATATCGGATCATCCTGGACGTGGAGAAGATGGATGTAAAAGTCAACAATCGGCTTTTTATCACGTTGAGCTGAGTCCATTGCGTGACAAAAAGACATAAGCAATGATTTATTTAATGATGGACCGTCCGTTATTGAATTATTTAAAGCCTTGATCCTTTAGGTCCATTTGTCAAGCCCTCCGCACGCGATCGATTTCTGACTTCGTCTTATTTCATGACGAGAGACAAGTGCAGTACTAATGTCATTGGTTAGGAATAATGGAGTCACTGTCATGATTAATTTCAATATTTCTATATCTATACTCGAATCATTTCTGGACCAATCAAATACCTAGACTGTGTTGACCAGCCAATCAGTGTATTCGGTACATTTCAAATTTTACGAGTGATCTGGCGTCGGTGGGACTCTGCCTGGAGTCATAATGCGATATATTGCAATGGCGGCTGGCGGTGGCGGCGGCGCGGATGCGAGCGAACATGGCGAACGGGGGCATCACCCTGTATCGGTGCAGAAATCAACATCGCACATTTTATCTGACAAAACGAGGGAATCCTGGTGACCTCCGAATTTTCGCCGATATTCAATGTTTTCTTGCGGAGGAACGTGTTAAGGAAATGCTCACGAGCCTCCCAACGCTGTAAAATCGACAGACCCATTGAGAAATTATGAGGCTAGCTGCACCCAAATGGGCTATTTTTCCACAACCGTGGCCAAACATCTTTATTTGATAGCCAAGGTGGTTCAATGCTGTCTAGACACCATTCATCAACTCAACAAACAACGGTGAAAACCAACCACATACTGTTGTATGTCACCGACATGACAGAAAAATTACCATTTCCTCTCCCTGGGGTTCCCTCGTCCCGTCTTCAAATATCCTTCTTTCACAATACCGCATGATTACTGAAATGACGGTGATTGGTCGATTGCCATGTCCGCCTTGCTTGCAACCTCTCCGGTCAAACGGTCATCGGCACGTGGCATGACTTTTTCAACAGATACGCATGTGCTTTGCATGTACAGTAGCCTAGTTTTCATCACATGATCTTCCTGTTGAAAATTTTTTTCGACGTTACTTTTACCTTTTTCGACTTTTACCGATTCATATATTTCCGATTTTTAAAACTTTTTTACTGATTCATAATTAATTACAAATGACATGATATAATTATTATTCGTTTATTTCGTACTATACATGTAAATTGTACAATCGGGCAAGGTGATTTGCTATTTACATTCGTGCAGAGTGCATAGATGAAGTTGAAACCCAAAAAGCAACTTGTACCAATTAACAACAATCATATTGCAAGCTGTAACCAACCTTGATGTATTAAGCTAAACATAATCAAGCGTTGCATTTTGTGGTACACCCTGTAATTTAAAAACTTCGACCGGCAGTGGACGGGGAGTGGTACCCGTGGAAGGACTGGAGTGCCTGCACGAAGGACTGCGGCGGTGGCAAGCAGAAGCGTACGAGAGTGTGCAAACAACCGAAGAATGGTGGGATGGTGTGCGCTGGGAGTAACAGCGAGGAGAGGGAGTGCCAAAAACAGCCTTGCCCGAGTAAGACTCGTCGATGTTTTAGACTTCTTTTAGTTTTCTTTCTGAATAACTCATCACGTACCGTAGTCAAGTGTTGTTTGGCTCAAACGAACTTAATACACAACGTATGCAAACAAAGTAATTTTCCGATGTAGTGGCATAAAGGTTCCCATGGGACGAGGTACACAGTTGTAGCTGCCAGTAAACACCAGTTAGAGCCAAATCCAAATACATGTATCTGTCGGCCAATATTACGTGGACAGGCATTTTCCATTGGGACCATCTAAGGCAATATCTTTACATGGTCAAGCACCGAATACCAATAAGTAACGCTTTCACATCTCGAGGTAATCATTGGTTCTGAGCGCTAACAGCCATTGATTACCTCAAGATGTTTTTGTCGAGAACGAAAGCTAAGAAAACCACCGACAAGGACCTCGGGTTAATGCTTACAATGCAATTGTAACTCTTTCAGTTGATTGTAGCTGGAAGGACTGGCAGGCTTGGGGCGCCTGCAACGCGACCTGCAACACTGGCTACAAGGCAAGGAAAAGAGATTGGAACGAAGCACAACACAACGGGAAGGCATGCGAAGGCGAAAGCGTTGAATTCGCCAAGTGTAATGAACAGCCATGCCCCGGTAAGTCGGAGAGATCGCGCAGTTGTCTTCCTGGTCTTTCACGTTGCACCCTACTTGGCTAGTGTAGGCCTATCAGATCCCACCTTATAGAATTCTTATCGTCAGGGTTACTACGCAGCCCGCGTCCATCATGACCAGAACTCACAGGTCATTGGTGGGCAAGGGCAACGTATACCGATTGATCCCCAATCACCCCGACCACATAGCATGCTATCTGTCAATAATTTCCATTCTATGGTCGCAGTTGTCCATCCATGTCATTGTTTCTGTGGTTCAACAATCCCGAAGCTTTTTATTCGGGATGCCCAGATACCGGCTGCTCTTATGCAGTCACGTGACTCTCACAATATATTCACCAAATTATTTTGAGATATTCACCTCCACTTTTTGTACATGATAATAAACAAGAAGTCAATCTCCAGAATTCACGAATTTTCGACCCCAACCGGGGTCTTTTTCAAGTGGAACTTTACAATCTGAAAGATTGTACATATTTTTTTATTGTACACACTTTATTGTACACACTTTATATTGTACACACTTTTTGTACATATTGCGTTTTTTATTTCAAACATGCAGCACGTGACCAACCTAATCGCATAAATAAAAAAATGAAAGAAAAAAATGTTACTGCTGAAATTGGCGCTGCGACACGAAAAGGAATGGCGCTTTAACGGTACTGTACATGTTGTTGGAAATGTTAGAAAAATATTGTGTCGCGCCTTGTACTGAAACTTTCAGACGTTGTGAACAGTGACGTCATCACCGAACAAAGCTTCGCGAGTCGACGAGCTGTTGAAAGCGAGGCTGACAAGAGTATCGGCAAGGTAAGCATTTCACATCGAACCGTATATTCTCGAATTTTACATGTTTTATGCAACGAATACATGTATGAAATCATTACCAGCCTTCAATAGCCAATATCGACGTAATATTCTGGTACATTGCACTTTTGTCCGCTCTGTTCGTTCATATCAACGAGAAAGAATGGTTCAGTTGGTAACAACCCGAGGTGTACATACATGTATACATGTACATACATGTATACAAGTCATCTACTATTTGAACTGGGAATCACTGATAAGGTCCATCGGAAGCACAGTTTTGTCAACCTCATCGATTTGAATATTTTTCACGTTCAGAGGTCACACCATCCACGGCGGACAGTCCAAACCGCAGTTTCATTCTCATTTCGGTAAATTCTGAAATTTGGTTCAAGTCTCACTCTCTTTCACCATCCCCAATCCCTAGCCCTACAACTACTAGTATTGAGATCCATTTTGAACGTCCTATCATCCAGAGGCCTGATTCACAAAGCCCTCTTAGGTTAACTATGATCTTAGCACTGCCCGTATCTATTGTCAGCAAGTCGACGAACAATAGATACGGGCAGTGCTAAGATCATACGTAGGCTATGAGGAATCAGGCCCCAGTGCATTCACCTTGTTCTCTTTGACTACATCAACTACATGTAGGCTACTTCAAGGCTTGAGCTATTTCATAATCTTAAGTTGTGGTGATAAAACCACCCTGTACAATAAAGAGCAACATACATGTATCCTTGGCATCCACACATGGCGCTACATACAGGAATGTTAGTATCATACCTGACATTATTTCCACACCGATGAGCCATTTGGCTTCTAAAGGCAATGGTACAGCCTTGTACAGCTTCAGACTGTCAGAAAGGCCCTTATCGGGACAAAATGGGCGGAAGTCACAAAAATGAAAGAAGCCATCACGTACCATTTCCGGCGGAACAAAAAATCCTACAGATTCTATAGCTGTCTTTTATCAACGTTCAAAATCCCCTGGACCTGAGACGGCCTTACCCTCTTTGCATTGTGCTTAACAATTACAGTTGATGGCGTGTGGTTGCCATGGAACAGCTGGGGCACGTGCTCCTTGAAGTGTGGAGGAGGCCAACAGAACCGCAAAAAGGAATGTCAGGGTCCTTTCAACGGTGGTCAAGACTGCTCAGGAGAGGGCACAGAAACGAGAAGTTGTAACGACCATCCCTGTCCAGGTAAGGACAACTATGATGGTAATACTTTTAAGTACAGGTGTCATGCCGGTGATCGGCAGTAGGCCTGTATCATCCTACCCGTCTTCAAGACACGCGGAGAAGCCTTCTCAATTGCAGCAGCCTGTCAGTGTTCGAACAGAGGCCGCTCTTGTAATACCATCTTTCTATGTTGCCTGCACTCAATTTCTGATGGCTGGAATCGTGTCTAACGGCAGCAACGAGAGAATAATCCTCAAAGCATCTATTTCCTGGCTTTTAAGGAGTACATGTATATGTACCTGATCTTCTTGTGTCGCTGCGCCATTTCAGTTGACGGCGTCTGGGCTCCCTGGGCACCCTGGGATTCGTGTACTTTGAGCTGTGGCTCTGGCGTCCAGGCGCGTTCAAGGCAGTGTGATGGACCCCGCCACGGTGGTAAACCTTGCGTTGGAGACACGAAGGAAGAACAAGCATGCAACACCGTTCCGTGCCCTGGTAAGCTGTTTGTTAGTCAAGATTTTCTGTTGGTTTCCCACCACCTTACCAAATTGGTTTGCTTCAACTCGGGTCAGACACTAGAAACGGCTCCCAAAGGGCCTTCTCCGCCGCCGCCGAGTCTTTCTGCAAGGAGTTGAACTGGCAGATGAGCCGTTACGTTGTTAGGGCGACACCAGTCGAAGGTCGATTTCACTTGTGTGAGACTATTCAAACCGAACGGTCACAGCTGAACTGTCGTGTCGGCGTTCTGTTCTACTGTCTGGCTTGGACCGAACGGCCTAGATGAGCCTCTGGCCTGCAAGAGGGGATCCGGCGACACCGACAGACATGACAGAGCCGATGAAATTAACACTTATCCACGGTAATTTCAGTGGACGGCCATTGGCAGACTTGGGGTGGTTGGACCACCTGTACGGCAACCTGCGGCACTGGAATTCAGCGTAGGTCAAGGACATGCAGCCTGGGAAAACATGGCGGAAAGAACTGTACCGGAGAGGCGGAGGAATCCCGAGAATGCAGCACCAATCCGTGTCCAAGTTAGTCATATCACCGATTCCTTTTGCTCTGATTCAAATGCTTGATTTTCCCGATTTTTCTCCGCTTTAAGTAACGAATTCTTCGCATGCGTTAGAATCCGCGTCGCGATGGCTACTGGTCAGTCACGTGCTTCGCGCCTGGGGTCTCGTCGACGTGTATCGCTTTGCTTTCATTTCACGCGAGAATTTGGTGTACCGTTACGCTTGCACAGTTCCTCACTTACGACCTCACTAGATGTTCACACGTCACAGCCTCTCTGTCTGCAATATCCTGGGAAGTTGTAACCTCCTTCCACTTGCCATGGGCTTGTCTCTGGCCAAAACGACGTAGTCCTAAACCGCTACCTGGCCTTTGCACGGAAACCGTCTCAACTGACGATGGCTATGGCCAATGAAATCACGTCTGGCCTAAGTAGTACATCGTTGCGAAAATATTTGCCTGCATGTGACACTCATCAGACACTCTGCTTCTGGCAGAATCTGGTCCTGGATGCACCTTTTTTGTGTACGTGTACGTCACCATGCATGAATTGTGCCATTCTCTGTTGTACTTAACAGTTTCACACACTGAGCTGGGTATAGATCTTGAGATGTGTCTGTAACACACTATACTATTCACAATGAAAGGATAGAAAAACTGAAAAAGATGGGTAAAAGTACACCAGTAACTGAAGCTTACTTTGATTTCCTCACTGAAATTGGCTTGCCATTTCAGTCAACGGCTACTGGAAGAAATGGGGAAGTTGGCAAGATTGTAGCAAGTCATGTGGTGGAGGGAAACAGGTCAGAACAAGAGAATGCGTTGCGGCAAAACATGGTGGTAATGACTGCGTGGGCCCAGCGACTACAGTAGAGACCTGCAATGAAAAGCCTTGTCCAGGTAAGATGAAATACCGGTATCATGTCCATCAGTCGCTTTTCAGTGATGGCAATAATGGGTAAGCAAGTGATCGGCCGATGATGCCAACTCGAAGTCAGAATTTCCTGCGAAAAAAAGGTTGCCCAAATGTGCTGGGGATTGTTGGTGTGGCCAACTTTAAAAATCTCATATTGGTTCCAGTTGATGGTTATTGGAAGCGGTGGGGTACGTGGCAGGACTGCTCCGTCTCCTGCGGTGGTGGCACTCGACGCCGTACGAGGGAATGCGTACCTGCGAAGTATGGCGGTAATGACTGCACAGGTGCTTCGTTTGAAGAGGAGGTTTGCGGTGATAAGCATTGTCCTGGTAAGTGGGTTCGTCAAAGTTACCTTGATCGAAATTAATCTGCTTTGGTAATCTGCATTTCCTTTCAGTGGCATATCGGTCAGCTAATCCTATAACCTTGCTTTCTGTTTAGTGAACGGCATTTGGCAAAAATGGGAGACATGGACTGAATGCACTGTCAGTTGTTCCGGTGGAGAACGGCAGCGCCGTCGTAAATGTGATGGTCCAAGATATGGGGGTCAAACTTGCAGCGGGAAGTGGACAGAAACACAAGCCTGTAATACCCAAAACTGCCCAAGTACGACAAACCTTTCCTCTTTTTTTCTCTAACAAAATGTAGAATTAGCAAAAGCAGTTCATAGTCCACCCAGGGTAACAAGCCATAGAAAGAAAGATTTGATCTACGCTCGCCAATCGGAGTTGTTCCCGTTTTCCTTGTAAATGTGGTCATCAGCAACTCTGAACTACAACATTGCTGCCAAATGGATCAACGTGCCTTCCTAGCAGGGGATGTTACGTCCACTTGTTTGACCCGAACCGGAAATCTGACCCAAGCGTTTTTCTGATCCCAAATCCCCGGATATTCAGTCTGAGAGGCGATGTTCTTCATCATTTCCACAAACATGTAGAACGGTTCATTTCTAATCTCTCTCATCCTGCAGTTACCATAGGCACCATGATGAGAGTTTGTTTTTACATTTGTTCATAGGATTACAGGAGGTGTCATTGGCGGCGTCATTTTCAGACAAAGTTCAATTCTCATTTTACTTTACAGGCTGGTCACAGCTGCGTTTTCATTTAATTTTTTCACGATAGCATGTTTTCCTGCCACTTTTTCACTCAACTTTTAGCTGAATAGGCTAGTCGGCGTGTTTCTTGATGTCCATTAGTAGATACACGTACATGTATATGTACTGTATGATAATGTATTCTTTGAAATCCGTTTTTATTCTGTCTGCAGTTTAGCATATACTTAAAGCCTCACAGTATTGAATTTTACGGTATTATAGCCTCGTGAAGGTCCCCAAAATGCTTGCATGATACGTACTTCCAAAAATCAATGCTTAGTTTTCAGTACGGCATCGAAAAAACAGCAGGCAGAGCTCTAATGTATCCACATAGAGCATAGTACATTTTACGCTACACTAACGTCGGAGGACGTAAGCACTTTCTGAATTCAATACAGTGCGGCTTTAAGCAGTCGTATGCAATCGTATCCTTAACCTATACGAAAGAAATCCGAATCCGTTAGGAGGTGCCTCTTGATGGTGGCCATCATTCTCCCAAGAAGAGACTGCAACGATGACAACGCTTCTCTTTCAGTCGATGGAGTTTGGACTTCCTGGCAAAGCTGGATGGCGTGCACCACCACCTGTGGTGGCGGCACGAAGAAAAGAACCCGCGGCTGCACTGGACCCAAGCACAACGGTCGAAACTGCACAGGAAAATGGGCGGATGAGGCCGAGTGTGGTACACAGCCTTGTCCTGGTGAGATACAGAAGTTTTTGATTGCTGATTTCATTTGAATATTGTTTCTTAGTGTATATCCAGGGGTACTTACTTCCCCTGGGAATGCACGCGCAAGCAGGGTGCTTCCCCTGGGCCTTCACGAGCTGGTGGGGGTACATCCCCCTGGGCATGCAAGCGCGAGCAGGGGTAGTTCCAGCGTAAACTGGTCGCCCCCCCCCCCTGGACATGCATGCGCAATTTTTATATTCCGTTTCGGCGCTTTGCAAAACTGAAAAACGAGTGGCAAGGCAAGGGTTTTTGGTACATTAATATATTTTCTCGTTTTGGAAGCTCTTCATCAGATTGCAGGAAAAAGCCAAAGGGACAGAGACAGACGAAAAAAGCAGACGTGCTCTTAAGTTATTGAGCAAACAGGAAATGGTATATCGGGGTGCATATAGTAGATATGTCTTCCTCACTTCTGTCTACACCAGCATTTGCAGTAGTCAATTTCTCTTAGCTCGCAACATACCCGTCATCTTTGCACAGAGTTGGGTGATCGGTAGGGTCGATTCTTCGGTTGAAAGGTTCAATACAGTACTAAGTATTGTCGACATCCTATGAACATCTTCCTTTTCGCATATGTACATGTATATGCATCTACCTTATTTATCGTTTAACTGTCACTTACCATCACTCTACGTAGATGCTAGTCTTCAGCATTCACTCCTTCACGCTTGTCACTACAGTACTCCACACGATAGAATGTGAACTACAGTCTCACTCCACACGATATGCACTCCCTATCCTCTCCTAGCTACATGTACATGTATAATACTAAACGTGCCAAAATTGACTTTTGAAGAAATTAAAGTTTTTCGACAAAACCCAAAACGTTTTGCGCAATAAACTTTAAGATTTTGTTCGCAGTCGACGGGATGTTAACCGACTGGACCGTGTGGTCACCGTGTGACAAGACATGTGGCACAGGACGTCAGATAAGGAAGCGGACGTGCCGTCCAGCGCAACACGGCGGCAAAGACTGCAAGGGTGACCTAGAAGAAGCCAAAGAATGCTTGTTGAAGGAGTGCCCTGGTAAGAGTCCTAAAATGTTCAGGTACTCACTCAGCCTTATTGTCGCCAATCTACACTCCCCGGATATATGAGCACTTTGGTATCTTCCTCTTCTTCCCTTCAGTTGATTGTGTGATGGGCGAATGGGGACGTTGGGGTGGTTGCTCTGTTAGCTGCGGAAGGGGAACCCGCCAGAGAAGCAGGGGGAACAAGATAGAAGCGAAGCATAACGGTGCTGAGTGCACCGGTAGCCTGGTGGACAAGGAGGGTTGCGGAACTGTTAAATGTCCAGGTATAATAGCTGGCGTTTTGGTGTCCGAAAATGCCTTTCATATATCGATGATAGATGTCGGCTTGAGGCATGGGAGTGCCTTTACGCCTACACCGTTTCTTTGAAGAAAAGCTTAAGTCCGGTGATTTCCTGAGTAACTATCTCACCAATTCTTTTCAGTGGACGGTGTTTTTAAACCGTGGTCAGAATGGACAACTTGTCCTGTTTCTTGTGGGGGAGGAAGGATTACCAGGACGCGTGACTGTGACGGTCCTTATCACGGTGGACGCGACTGCTCCGGACCGCGGACTGGGAGTCATTCTTGCAACGACAAACCATGCCCAGGTTGGGTGACGCTTTCTGTTAGCTTCTTTGGGACAGCTGTAATTCAATGGCTGGTCCGCTTGCTGCCTTTGTCCCTGCACGTTAGCGCCTTAGTTTTCTTGATGCGTGGTATTTTGGTCAAGCAGCACCTGCAACGTTATTGCTGCAGAAACAGATACTTGTATAAGGAGTCAACATCGTTCCTTTCGTAAATCTCTGTAGCCCTTCGTTTTTTCAGTGAACGGCCAGTTCAACCAATGGCAAGAGTGGTCAAAGTGCTCCAAGTCATGTGGAGGTGGCAAGCACACTAGGACCCGAACGTGCGATGGGCCCTATCACGGTGGGAAAAACTGTACCGGTATATGGAGCAAAACGGAGGACTGTAATACCACTCCATGCCCAAGTAGGTCCTCTTTCCCGGGTTTCCTCTACGCGGTAATTAAACTGCAATCATGGACAAGGTGCCTCGAACACCATTTACTTTTCTTTGCAGTTCCAGGCCAATGGCAGGAATGGGGAGAGTGGTCACGCTGTTCCACAACCTGTGGAGGTGGCCAGCGGGTCAGGAAGAAAGAGTGCAAACATGACCCGTCGAAGTTCATGACGTTAGATTGCGTGGGAAAGGGCAGCGAATACAAAGTTTGCCACGAGTATATCTGTTTCCCATGTAAGTTGCTTTGAGAGTACAAGAAGCTTTTTCAAGGGTTTCTGAGTCAGTCGAGCTTCCTTGTGTTACTAGGCTGAGTATCACATCCCCTGTTGGATATACAGTTTATGGACGAAATGATGAGCACCAAAGCGGTGTGGAAAATATACAGATTTCAAATTTACCTGGAGTAGACTCAAGCAATCAACAACTTAGAAACGAGTTTGTCAATTTCTTTTCCAGTGGCAAGGTCTTGCACCGAGTGGAAGGAAAAAGGAATGACAGAAAGCTCCGGGGCTGAAATCGACCCAGATGGGCGATCTCCTGCAAGATACTTCTGGGTGTACTGCGACATGGAGATGGAAGGAGGACGGGGTGTGACAGTCTTGGGTGCGTATTTAAAAGTAATCCTTGGACTTGGTCATTGTCCTCAGAGCGGTGCAGTTTGATTTGGGGGTTTTTCGACATATTCTATTCTTTAGGGGTGCTCTCAACTTCTTCGATGATGGTAGAAGCAAATGCATGACATGTCTTATGTTCGTAACAGTACTCTACCACAGCTGCAGTACTCCACACGACCTTGCCAAATACACGTACATGTACATGTAACAAGATAATCGGAAAAGCCTGTGCCAACTGCGGTACAGGTTGAGGTGAAGAAGCTACCAGTTCCAAAGTCAGATTCTCCAAAAAAACTAAGCCCTCAGGCAGAAGTATCCCATATCTACTAGCAGGACAGAGAATCCACGTAAGGATCAGTCGAAGCAGTCAGTATATCATTCTTTTTACAGCCCACCAACTGGAGAACGCCACCAAAATATCAGAAAGCAGTAAAAAAGATTCGTCAAAGGAATTTTCCCTGGATTTGAAATACGCCCACCCGGACGACTTCGCCCTCAACGCCTTTGTCAAGAAGTCAGAAGCTTGTAAGCAGTACATCAGTTGGAAGTGTTATGGTTCGCGTATCACGGACTGGGACCCCGAGGTCGGCAACGAAGCCAAGCCGGTCTTCCTCACCTACTGGTCAAACAGGTATCAAATCGTTTCGCTGATAGAACCGAAACAACCAGCTTCATTCCGTTGTTGTTGGTATCAACTAATCTGCGTATTTTCATGGTTGGTACATTGTAGCGTTGCCAGAAGCGAGGGAGACCCTTGCCGCCAGGAATGCCTAACTGTTTGCATGAGATTGAATCGTTTGCCCGACCGACATGACCTATCTTAAGTCTTCGTTACCGACATGCAACCTTCACTCCTCTCCCGAATTATATATTACTACCCTCTTCGTCTGACGCCTGCTGCAGCTGAAATTCTGATATCATATCCAAACTGAATTCTTTTCTTCTCCAACTTCAGACATAAACGGCCACAGAAATACTGGGGAGGCGCCCAACCGGGTTCTTACAAGTGTGGCTGCGGTGCAAGGGGTGACTGTGCCAAGAAGGGAACCGTCTGTAACTGTGACAAGAACACACCGGAGTGGCTGGAAGATTCTGGGTACATCACGAACAAAGTTGATCTGCCTATCACCCGCTTTACGACCGGAGATGTTGGTCAGTGTTCTCATTCGTAAATCGAGTCCGTTTCTGGTCTGTGCTCCTGCTGGCCTCATTCATTTCTAAGATCGGCAAGAAAAGTTGTAAAAAATAAGTGTCAAGAAACGAATTTACTCGGTTGTGGCCCACACGAAAAAGGGTGGACAAGGAGGTCCCAGTATTTGGCCACCATGCACACCATCCTTTTGACACACTATCCTTTGCCAGTAGAGTGTGGGTGACAAACAAATCTCTGTCACAGGAGTCCAACTGCTGCAGTGACGAACTACATATTGGTCTACGCCAAGACATACCCTACTTCTTGCAGAGCACCCACGCGAACATTTCTTTCAAACGAATCAATTCATACGGTTTGTTTTTTTTGTTGATTTTCAGTGGGAGCTGTCAGGTTATTCATTCATCTCGTTCTTCCTTAGATACCTGAGTGTTGCTTGACCCTCCTTCCTTTTCAAGTGTTACACATCTCAAATGTTTGCGTCAAACCCTAGTTCAATGCAACCCCTTTTCCTGCTTTTAATTGATCGTGTACAGTGCATCACCTGAGACGTCCCTCTCCAGTGAGAGCTCCTTATGTCATACTCAACCCCTTGAATTACATGTATTCATAACCCTGAGATGGGCCCCTTAACACTATCAAGCTTCAGCATCACTTCAGGTCCGCGGTACCGGTACCTCTGACCGTTGATTCTAAAGCCGAGTGCAGATCGACCTTGCGACTGGAAGCAACTGAACGCAACAGTCGCTGTCGATGTGAGCAGACCGCGCACATCGACTACGACTGGTCATTGCGGCAACAAGTGGCACAGTCCAGTCTTCAATTCGGAGCGCGCACACATCGACAGGGACTGAAGAGAACTGGAAAACGAGTAGAACATGAGGAACTGGCTGGAACTAGCGGCAACGGTCGGCAATAGCGTTGCCGGGGTGCGCACATCGACCTGTTTGAGCAACTGATCAGTTGCTGCTGTTTCCAGCCAGTCGCCCACCGTTGCCGGAAACGCCATTGCCGGTAGTTGCTTCCAGTCGCAAGGTCGATCTGCTCTCGGCTTTACTGTTCCTCCAATTCTCACACTCACCTGACTCGTGGTGCTTCTGCATTCTATAAAATCACCTTGCTATGAGCCGTATAAATCTGTCTTTGTTGTCTGCATTCTCCTTTCTCCCAGCTCTTGTATGGTCATTTTACGAAATTCACTGGCGATTCTAGTCATTTTACCGTTTACTGATTTCTTCATCATCGCCATGGACATTGTACATTATTTATATAGCTCAACCATCCTTCATCCTTATCATCTTGGTTTCTTGTGCCGAATTCCCGGGCCGAATTGGCCCTTTGCCGTTAGCAAGGGTTGCATCGTGATGGCATCTGCATGCCTTTACGTGTAGTGAGTGCCCGGGAGTGAGTAGATGCGGCTTGGGTGCATTCCACCTGGCAGCCAAGCATATCTCTGTGGCCCCGATTACATACTTCTATGTAATAGGGGCCTGTGATATTCGAGCCTAACTGTGCATGAAAGGCGATGTTTGCATGTGGGAATTCACGCCGGTGAGCGTAGGCTTTCCCCCCTTTTTGGCATGTGCGGTAAGAGCAGGTGGTTCTCTTGACGCCATAACAGTTGACGGTTTAATCAGAAGAAACACTTTATTAGGCCTACTGGAAGTTTGTCAATACCTAACTTTTCTTTCAGGTGATTCAAGTGCCAGTGTCGGAGATGAGAAAGAATTAGGGTACTTCTTTGCGGGACCTTTATTGTGCTGGGGGACAGTTGGTTGATGAAGTCAAGATATGACCGAAGAAAACTATGAAATGTTGATGGGAAACGTAGAGAACCGGAACTGAAGCAGAGCCACATTACAGCAATTGGAATGTATATCCACTGACTTTTCTTAGGCTATTGTTGTACACAGACACCGTGAATTGTACATGTATGTGGATTTCACTGTAAACTCGTTTATTTTGCACCTACCTTCGAAGAGACCAGGGCCCGGTTGCACAAAAGCATACTAGGCGTAGTATCATTCTATCTCCTAGTTGGCTTCTAACTTTGTATGTGTTTGTACACAAAGTTAGAAGCCAACTAGGAGATAGAATGATACTAAGCCTAGTATGCGTTTGTGCAACCGGCCCCAGATTCCACAGTCCACAATATCCTGGTGGTCAAATTGTTAGAAAGGAACACCCCCAAGGTGCCCTTGACCACATTACATGTAACTTTATTTTATCATTGGTAGTCCTCTAGTCCTAGAATTAAACCATATCTGTACATAGCATCTTTGGTTTTGCTAGGACTACTAGTATGCTACATCCCGATAGCATGTGCTAGCAGGTTATGTAATTAATGCGGGAACAACAGCAACTTCATTGTTCTGCGGTATGCTTGGGTATTTTTGCCATAATTGCACGGAATTCGTTCAAACATGGTAGGGTGGTAAAGCTAGGGCGATGGTACACCCTAATAGGCTATGTAGGCCTACGCCAAGGCTAATCCATACACGCCGGTGTTACAATAAACTTTGACGTGATCACGACGTGAATAAATATCGGCCTCGTGCTTCTTTCGTCCTCTTCAGCCCTTTATTTCTTTGCCCACTTAACCCTTCTCTGCTGCTGAGAGATATCGAGGATTTCTCACAGGCCCCAGGCCTACATCAGTCTCATGAAAATAAATATCCTGGCCGAACTGGAGAGGAAAGACATTTCTACACAAAAATATTCTCATCAAGAAACTTCCTTGGTGTTGCCATTCCGGCATTTGGCATCCACGTGGCCACTGCATCCCCATTCTAAAAATAACACGTGATGTCAAAATGATGATCTATAAATAGATCCGCGTCAACTTTTATGCCGCAAAGATGGCTGCCAATACCGAAGTCTATGGGCGGTTCTTTCCGCAGATTTAGACGTAGCTTGATTCAGACGTTTAAAGTAGGTGACGAGGAGGCTATAGAGCCTTTATTTTGTTTCAAACCAGTTTTTATTTCAGTAAAATGATTTTTCATTGTGAGTTACGCAATAAATACAGTTTATTTGTTACGATTCAGACGTTTAAGTTGTTTTCTTTACAAGTCCCCCATTTAGTTGTAGGCCTATACATAGGGGAGACCGGGGCTGGTTGTAACAGCGCTATCCACTGGGAAGGGCTGAGTTTCCTCACATATATTGACATTGATACCGGCCACCTTTGTACCAAAGGGCATCTGAATGTCCGAATTGACTTTCCCAAAAATCGACAAAAACCGTTTTTAGTACATGAAAGTAAATGAAATGGTCCAGGGACCATGTGCTCACCTGGGTGTAAATGTACCGGAATCATGACCTGGCCTCAGTCATATTTGCAAAACATGCCACCTTAAGAGACTGACTGACAAACAGATGCCACACAATACCTAATGACCAACTTATGCTAAGCCTCCTATTGGAGCCAGGCAATATGCTAAGCCTCCTACTGGAGGCGGGCATATAAAAACTTGAAAATCAGGGAGGACCTTAAGCTTGCATCTTGAGAGGAACTTGCCATGCATTGCCATGGACGACGAAATGTATCCATCCAGGACATTTTTTGGAGGGACCGAAAATAGCTTCCGCCCGAAAATTAAGGTGTTTTTTCCTATTCGCCAGGCTTATTTTCGATTTATTGGATGGACCCAGGACATTTCTTGGAGGGACCGAAAATAGCTTCCGCCCGAAAATCAAGGTGTTTTTTCCTATTCGCCAGGCTTATTTTCGATTTATTGGATGGACCCAGGACATTTTTTGGAGGGACCGAAAATAGCTTCCGCCCGAAAATTAAGGTGTTTTTTCCTATTCGCCAGGCTTATTTTCGATTTATTGGATGGACCCAGGACATTTTTTGGAGGGACCGAAAATAGCTTCCGCCCGAAAATTAAGGTGTTTTTTCCTATTCGCCAGGCTTATTTTCGATTTATTGGATGGACCCAGGACATTTTTTGGAGGGACCGAAAATAGCTTCCGCCCGAAAATTAAGGTGTTTTTTCCTATTCGCCAGGCTTATTTTCGATTTATTGGATGGACCCAGGACATTTTTTGGAGGGACCGAA
>NMRB01000061.1:233836-255102 GCA_002633025.1 Notospermus geniculatus
GATTTTCAGGTTACGCCCCCTGGCGGCCATATTGGATGTCCAATCGGGCCGAAACTTGGTATTTTTAAAGGTACCCCTCCAATGCATGTTTATGCAAGATATGAAGTTGCTCGGTGAAATAATGACAAACTGTGGCAGGTTCGTCACTTTTGTCGAACTTTGACCTCTGTGACCTTGAAAAGTAGGTCCAATCAAAAACCCGTTATACATGTTATGTATCTTTATTAGCTACACCTATGATAAAAATTTGGAGATGATCCAGTCATTAGTTCAGAAGTTATTGCACTTTTTGTGTTTTTGGTTTCCGCCACCTGGTGGCCAAACTGAGAGTCGAATGGGACCGAAACTTGGTGTCATGGGTCATCTGACCTAGGGGTATATACGTACCAAGTTTCAGATAGTTTCAGATCAATAGCTCCAGCGGTTACGAAACGTGCCCTGCTAACGGACAACGACGGACGACGACGACGACGGACGACGGACGCTGCACCATCGTAATAGCTCACCCCAGTAAGCTAAAAATGACCTGATCAGAAAATCTCTTCTGCTTCACTGCCTGTGCAGTTTTAGAAGTTTGTTTGGATACTATTTGAATAATGATGTAAAGCCTGTACAACTGGTCCAGAGTGATAAGGCCCACTTCCACATGCTTTGGTATTGCAGCCCACAGTGGAGAGATTTTGTAACATTATTTTTAGCAATGAGAGACTTTGTTACGTTACAAAATCTCTCCAGTGGTGAGATTTTGTTACGTTACAAAATCTCTCCAGTGGTGAGATTTTGTTACGTTACAAAATACAAAATCTCTCCAGTGGTGAGATTTTGTAACGTTAGATTTTGTTACGTTACAATGGATAGATTTTGTAACATTATTTTTAGCAATGAGAGACTTTGTTACGTTACAAAATATCTCCAGTGGTGAGATTTTGTAACGTTACAAAATCTCTCCAGTGGCGAGATCTCACCGGCGCGCTGTTTTTAGGCGATAAAAATGATTACGGATTGAGCCAGTTAACGAATTTGACCTTTGTTTTATGATCAAGTCATTCTGCAAGTCTTAATCTGAAACCAAATGTTGACATGAGAGATTCTTCAGAGAAAGCGCCAACGGTCGTGAGGTGGTGGCGGTCTTCATGATGGATCAATATCCACCTCCGTCCTTTGCCCTTCCTCAAGCCTGGTTCCTGGCTCAAGCCTAACGAAGTTGGAAATTTAACGCTAGTTAAGGACCCTAGATAATCAGTATAGTATCATGAGAAAGCAGTTGATCTTGATTTTAAAGCAGACACTTTTATTTGAATCAATAGCTTCCTATTCCATGGGAATGATGAACGATCGATGTAACAATTCAACTATACTAACCGTAACAATGATACCGTATGTTATAACATGGAAGTATTCACCTAAGACAAACACCAATAATAATCCAAGCTCTAAAGCATGTTCTTCCAAGCTAGCCGCACACAGTAACACAAAAAATGCTCAGATGTATTTTTCAGAGCCAGGGCTGAGATAAGAAACTTCGCAATGTGTGCTTGATGTCTCAGCCATATTTCTGTCTGCGGCACGTGCACTGCCCTGTTCCATAAATCCAGTCGATTTGATATTTTGTGCAGCCGCACACAGCTGGTCGCAGCCAAATCGATTATGCCCCAAATGAAGCTGCTCCAAATTCGTCTGAGCATTATTTTGAGCAGCTAGCTTTGGAATACCTGGTGGTTCACATGTCAGATTTTCTCTTGATGTAGATTCTATATTTTGTGAAGGAGTTGCTGTACAGGGCGTAGGCCTACATTTGAACATATAGGACTTGAAGAAAGAGATTTTTTGTTCAGCTGCTGCCAACAAAAGTATAATGGACGCCAATTTCATTTTTTTGGATGACAATGGGTTTGTAGCCATTCTTTTTCTATCATTTGATGGCGCTGCGACCGTATCAACTTTTCCAGTGTGACGTTGTACGGAACGTCAACACGTTGTGGCTTCATGCTCGCACCTCGTATTGCCACGGAGATGACGTCCTGAAGACAATGACAAGGCCTGATACGGTCGCAGCGACATCTTTCCGTGGAGAAGTGGCGATAACCTTATTCAGTTTTAATAAGTTTAATAATTGAAAATCTTTATAAGCTTTCAGGGCAGCTTTGCTGGCATGTGCCAACTAGTAGTAGTATACTAGCCCTGAAGAAGCTTCCTAAATGATTTAATCACCTTATGAGTGGCAATTTGATTCCTAATCTCTCACAAAATGGCATTCTGCTATACCCGTTCAATATAATTTATAATAGCACAACTAAAATACATAATACAGTTACACTGGACACACATACACATAAAATGTGTACATCAGTGCCTTGAATAATTTAGAAATATACAAGTGCACACTGAATTGGAATGCACAAAATGTGTCCTAAATACGTTTTGTAAACTAGGCCTATTTTTACAGTATGACAATAAAGGCTGGCGAGAAATTTACAAATGGTAACTACATCAAGAATACATGTACATGTAGGTCTTCCCGTTCGAATCGTTGAATCGATGCTACAGTTTACCCCGGTATGTCAGACTGTAAGTACTGGTATGCACATTTAAATTCACTACCATGACATTGTGAAGCACGGCAGTTGTTGTTTCAAAACTTCAAAATTAAACAACATTCTACATGTACATCAATACACCAAAAATTAAAGTATACTGGTATCACCATCTTCTACTTCGGTTCTCCTCTCCACTTTACCTTACTATTATATTAACCCTCTCTGCATTAACTACATGTAACAGAATCACAGATATGCTCATCTTGTCAACAATATCACTGCTTGTGCAGTGATCTTTGTACTTCCGGTACCGGTATCTCTCAAAGTCATTGTGTGTAAGAACCATTTCGATCCTCTTTTGCAGTCCTTAAAGCACGTTCTATTGGTTCTTTCCCTTAACCCTTTGCCAGAAGGTGACGTGCATTCATCTGCCTAGTATTCCAAACCTGACTGACTGATTAGCCATCTGCAGTCATCACAAAGTATCCATCACATTCCTTGACTTATTTCTCTCACATAAAACCCAATCCAACAGTACCAACTTATCATCTACCATCTTCACTCTACTCCTCCAAGAACATCTTCACTCTACTCCTCGAAGAACATCTTCACTCTACTCCCCTGCAGAGGGCTAAAATCACAGCTCCGATTCAAGCTCAATTTTGAAACTTCTTTGGGCAACCTCGTACCCTCTTCAATGGATCACATCCTGAGGACACCACGTGGCCAAAGAATCCACTATTTACAGGTTCCTTATATTCATGGCAGTGTGTCACACATCAGTTCATGTCTGTGATCCAAAATTTCTCATGGCTTCCCAAATCCATGAAAACGCCATAAGAATTTCACTTGTAGCCTTCTCAACTTCAGGGTCATCTCCATTTCCACTTACGACCCACAATGATCCACTTATGATCCACAGTGATCCACTTATGATCCACAGTGATCTACTTATGACCCACGGTGATCTACTTATGATCCATGTCACAATTAGACTATGGACCACACAAACCCAACTCCTCCCTTTTTCCATTCCCCTGACCCACAGTGCCTTCTACAACACTGGCTGATGTCCAGCTCCTTGCTAAGATACAGTGTATTTACAATGATGATGATTCCTGAGTCCGAGTAACAACCATTGGCAATTCCAATGTTTTGTCAACCAGATATCAATATTGGTCGGTTCCACCTGTCAGGAACCTCCCCCTAGCTGTCCTCCTCCTCCTCCTGTTCTTTCGCTTCTTGTGCTTCTTTTTCCTCCTTGTGTTTGTCTGCCAATTCTTTCCAACGTTTCAAGTTGTCTCTGAAAGAACAACAAAACAACTGTCCAAATGGCAAAGTGGAATCACGTCACCTGTTACCCCTAAATTTGTAGGTTCAATTCATGTTACAAGCTGCATCAGCACAACTACTGGAAGGACAAGAAATTTGATCTTGACAACATGTTGAAGGAAACAATGAGACTGATTTGGTTCACCCAGTTGGGCATCCTGAGATCATCAGGGTTCTTAGCGCTCGCTACCTTCATCAACGTTTGTGACGAAGGAAACAAACGTAAGAACACCTGGGCCCATATTCATAAAACCTTGCTAGGCTTAGTTGCCTGCTGAAGTGCCTAGTTTGTACAGGCCAATGTACACAACTAGCAGCCAACTAAGCCAGCAAGGTTTTATGAATATGGGTCGATGTTCTCAAAATGGAGTTGGGCGTCCGACGGTATTGCTGCAGAGAATTCAAAACTATTGCAAAGACTACGTGGAACCGAATAAAGCTACCTTGCTCCGTCCACCATAGGCTGTGTCTCTGGCATTACACACGCTAATAGTTCATAGCATGGCAGGCAGATTCCGACAATGAAGCCGACCTGTGGAAAAAAAAACGTTTCATTACCGGGAGGAACTTTCCTAGGAATTTATGATACTTAACTTGGGTTATCTACTTTCAAGAACAGTGAGACAGACTTTAGAAGAAAGCTATATGTTCATGTACCCTAACTATGCTCAGAATGTTGGCGATGTCGCCATACTACATGTATTCAGGGGCCTGTTTCATAAAGTGACTTTAAGCTAATGGTACCTTTAACTAAGTGGAAAATGCACTGAAATTAATACCATTAGCTTAAGGTCACTTTATGAGACAAGCCCCAGGTTTCTAAACTAAAAGCACCATGGTGCCTACGCCATACTCTGAGAGTGTCAGGAGTTACATCAGTGCTGTTCATGTTGGTTCAGGGTCATCACCCACAAAGTGACATCAATCCAAAGTACATTGTACATTGAAGCATGATAATGAAGACGGACAGTGATGTGACGGAATTACGAGACTCTGGGGATACTGTGAAGGTGCAGTTGGTGCAGTAGGATTTTCTTGACCATCTCAAGAATGTAGAGGCTGGTGCAGGATTTTTGCCATAGTTACGACGAAAATTGCCAAGGTGCTGTGGCTCAAATGCCCTCTACGATAATGTCCAGCAAATGGGAGTTGATTATGAGAAGATTTAGCGGAATGCCTTTTGTCATTGGTACATAGCTGGGGTCTCATAATTCGGGAGACCATTACCCTGGCAGCTTTCAAAACTATGAACCACCCATCCTACCATAGCAGGGACTTGTACCTCGCTCCTCTTCATCCACTCCTGTGTGAGTGGATTAAAACACTACTTTTATTAAAAGAGGAGCGAGGTAAACCCTCCTGCTCTGAGAGGATGATGAACCCGAAGGGTATCTTTTGCTGTCGGAAGTAGTGTATTCGACGGTTGAGTGTCTTCAACAACTAAGGCTGGAAAAATTGAATTGATGGCAATGGCAAAAGGCATTTTGGGGCATTATTTGAAAGTGAACAAAAAGAACTCTAATTTGAATTTCCATGACAAACACCAGATTCACACAACAGAAAGAAGAGGACAACAAAAACAAAAGCACTCTACACTAAAAGGATCTCCGCTTGATTGAGTCATCTTCATGAAAGCAATAGCAACTGAATTCCAATTTGGCGATAAGCAAGAGCAGACTCTGAGGACCCATTGCTGCGGTATCCGCAGGCATCGGGATGATTCCTGCCTAAATCTAACAAATCAGGACCTAGACATTGCCATTACATGTATGTCCTGAGGCAAGAGCGACAAACCGCTGCAATGGGTACATCCTGATTACATCAGGGGTTCTTTAGCACTCGCTCCCTTGTGTGGTGATGTGCGGTCCCTCCTGCGCTGATGTGCGGTGACGATGGGAGCAAGAGCGAAGAACCCCTGATGTTCTCAGGATGTCATAGTCACTATCTCTAGTATTCTACAAATAAAAATTCAGAGGTATGCGTTACCCAAACCACCGAAAGCAGGGTAAGTAGGCATTTTCTATCATCCATTTGTTGATTCTGAGATGGCAGGATGGTTAGCACCACGAGGCACACACTCAAAAGACTTTTTCAAGTGCTAAACTCCTATAAAACACTTTAATAGAATGAGCACACCACGACTAAAGCCAGCATGCATGTGCTTGTACCTGTGACTCGGGAAGTTCATAGGCAAACGAACGATCCATCATGCGAATTGGTGTCTGTCCTTGGCGCTTTTCCTCATCTCCCTATGGCAGCCATGGACAAATTAAAGGGATAAGGTTATGTCAGATTAAAGAGAGATGAAAACTGTGCTATGAACATTCTGAAGGTCACACTCTGCAGGTTGAGGTCATCATGGCCGAAAGATCTGGGGATGGGGGAAGGGGAGATTGGAGTTGACATGCATTTTGGTGAGGATACACGTATGACCTTCGAATGAAAATAGCAGTAGAGGGATTGAACTAGGAGATGGAGAAACAATATTAAGGCGGCTTTCTCATCAGTGTAAAGATAAAGCACAATTTCTGGTCGTAGGAGAATTGCAATTTTTTGTTCCATAATGGCGTAATGAAGCTGTAGTTCGATGAAGTTCTGCTTCAGAAATGGTTTCAAAATGTGTTCATTTCATTTGGGGATGATAAAGTACTACTGTGATAGCCGCAATGTAGTGTCTCCAAAACCTTGGCTCAAGATAAGCACTGCAAAAGTTGTCACTGAACGTTAGGTACAACTGGTACCTGGCTATTTGGTAGCTGGTCGGCTTGGTCACGATCCATCATCGCCATTGGCATTCCTCCATTTCGTTTCTCTTCATCTCCCTAGTTGGGGCAATAATCATACAGCAAATGAAACAAACAGTGTTTTCTATAATTCTTATGAGGTTTTCTGAAAAAGTCACTGTCAACCAGCTTTCTAGTTATCAACCATTGCATTAAAATTGACCTGCACTGTGTCGTAAATGATAGGACTATCATACCAGTGTGCTTCTAGGCCTACATGTAAAAGACGAACATTTGAACTCTTCTCTCAGTATATCAATGGTCTTCTAATGGAACGGTAATGAATTGGGAAAAACATGAACACACCCCACACTACAAGTGTCCAGACTGGCCAGATTTCAACTACCTATTCAGATTTTTGGACACTTGTAGTGAGGGTTGAACACGGAAGAAAAAGTTTCATACTTTTGCATGTGTATGACGTACACTGTCACTTGTAAAACCAATGAATAAGCAACAACTGTTTTTAGATGTTCGTAATTCTGTCAAGTCAAATTTGATGACAGCTCAGACCTTCTTCTTACTTTGCATAAAAGTAACAAAGTACATGTAACAAGAAGGTCTGAGCTGCACTAACCTCGAGTAAAATGTTTATATAATCTATTTCAGATTTTGTAATTAAACCCTTCGAAACCTTCGAAACTTGAGGGGCAGAAGATTTTGAAGAAAACATTGGCAGAATACTTTACCTGTTGCCAAAACTCCTCCATGATAATATGCACTACGTCTTTCTGCATTTGCCATGGTTTAAACATGGCGCAAAGATCTGACGCTGTCATGCTCAGCTCCATTACAAGATGTCTACAACAGAAGACACAACATCAAATCAACATGCGGTAGGAAGGACGAATTGTAGGGAAGGAAATTGACATGCTATGTGAAGAACAGTGGAGAGGGAGGAGTCATTGGCATGCAACAGGAGCAGTCAGCAGCGCATATTGCCAAAAGATGGCAGCAAAATTCTAGCGGACCAATACACAGGAAAATCCACGTAATTGGTGGTCGATCAAGAATGAATGGGTCCGCCATATGCATTGAATTGGGCCGTAGTGACACCTATTGGTCAACTCACTGACAGCTCCTATTTGAGAGATGAAGTGAAAAGGATGAGACTGGAGGGGAAACTGGAAGGCTGGCATGCCATGAAAAGATTACAAGATATATCAGGAAGTAGCAATATGGCGAACAGAAGAGGAGAGAACCAGGAAATCAACATTTATAGTGAAGAATGGAAAATGGAAGTGAAAGCAGCTTGCACGAAGAATGGAGAATACCAAGAATGTTGAGAAGAACATTAGGTTCAAAGCCATTAGCACACAGAAAGTGCCACGTAAAAACGGATACTTTAAACGGATACAGTGTTGAGTTCCATGGAGAAATTCTGCTGTTCAAACTGACACAGGACACTTGAGGGTAAATTTGGTACTGCCAGAAAAAGGACATGCTCCTGAAGCAGTTCAGGTTGGAAAACAAACACCAAGAAGGTGACCATAGAGTCTTTATATGATCACGGCCCTTGGTCTTGTTGAATGCTGCATTAAAGATTTTGGAAGTTTCTCATAAGTTCATTAGTTCATAATACTGGCATCCTGACAGATGGAACAAAAAAAATACAATCATGCTAGAAATGAAATACATCAGAATCAAGACAACAGTTCACCAAGAAACACTGAAACAACAATTTGTGCTATCTTTGTACCTGGGCGTAAAATTCCTCAAAGATAACCTTGACAGTTTCACACTGAACTGACCAAGGTTTCACACTGGCACAGAGATCGCATCCAGTCATTGCAATGGCTTGAACGAGCCTCCTGATTGTTAAAGATAAAAGACATAAAAAAATTGCTCATCTTTCAGCATATGCAGCAGTGCCTCATGGACAGGGAACACCCAATGATTCTGTTAAATGCGTTATGAAACGTGGATATCTTCACAAAGACAAAAGATAGCGATAGAGGAAGTATCCTGGGGAAATTTCGGACCATGGCCCTTCAGTTAAGGGCAGAACTATTCTACTAGTCTTCTGATATGAAATTTCAGGGCGACCAATACTTTCATTTTGAAATACTCATGAAACAGCAACTGTATCCAACCAACCTGTGTTCATCCAAGTCCCATTTGAATTCTTTCCTGTCAACGATCTCCCGCAGCTTTGCTCGATTTCCAAAGAATAACGCTAAGTCTGTCGCCAGGATACAATGCCGGATGTCACCAAGGACCTGCTTGTACTCGTCCGATGAGAGGTGTTTGAAGATGTTATGGCCGTCGTGCTGTGACAGAAAAGAAGATGTTATTACAACGAATTCTATTTTACGATGACAAATCATACAAAATCAGCAATTTATGAATTTTCATGATGATCAGCAAGCCAATTCGTCAAGATCATTTAACGTTTCCAGCTGGTCAGCCACAAGTGACTGCCTTCGGGTTTGGTAGCATAGATGGCACCATGCGACAGTCACAAAAATGATATTCCACGAATGGCAGTGTCAAATGTTTTGCAAGCCAATCGTTCAACAAATGGCTTTAACAACACCTTGATGACTTTTCAGAATGATTTTTTCTTGGCTATCAGTGGTTGGAAATATTGACCTGGGCATGATCAGATGCACGTGAAAGCTAGTGAATGACGTTTCATGCAAGCGTAGTGTCGTGTTTACTGTTTATGGACAAAGTTCTGTACCTCATGCAGGCTCTCAAAGTACGTTCATGCAACTACAGCAAGATTTTGTAAAAATAAATCATTACAATAACTTCTTTATAAACTCAGAGAAAATTCAACATACATTGTAGATGTAGTTTAATGAAAATTCATGCAAGTCCATGGATGAAAGCTAGCTCTCACTTTATGCAGAGACCAATTATTGCTTTTACCTTTGTTTATCTTTGCAGTGAAGGAGTCTGACTAAAGGATGTACAGGTGCACTATCTAACAAAGCAGGTGGAATTAAGCATGGAAAGCGCATCTTTTAAGGAACTGTTTTGACAATGCAGGCTGAATTATATTGTCCACACTGGAATTTTTGAGAGTTGTGACGGCGAAGAATTGATATTGCACCAATGGACTACGTATTGTGTGGGTCATTGCGTCGAAGATTTCCTTCTGAAGATACATTTTACTCTTTCCCATGCTCCAACTCGCATTTTTATCAATTTGTCATTCTCAAAAGCCCAGTGTAGAGTAGGATGTATAGTATAGCAATTAGAAAAATCTCTGTGTCTCTTTACAGGATGTTGTGTCCGAGTATGTTCCGTGATACTCTGAGAGTTACAGCCAGGACTAAAAACCAGCTACATGTAATAGTAATGTATTGCAAAGCCACATTTATAAGTGCAAAATGATTATATCCCAGTTTACATTGAGGTTTTACAGTATCCACTCCCAATCTTGTTGCTGTACATTAACGGAATACTTTGGTTTCATTTGCCGTATGTATCTTTTGTTGACAACTCTATGACAAGGACGTTGGCCCCAATGTAAACTGGCTGAGATATTTGTCAGTAAATATGATGAATTGTACTATGTCTTACTTGTAGGACGGTAACAGTGTGATTAAAATGGTGGTTTTCCATGGGAGAGGAGGAGTATATAGCAGCTAGTGGGGACGAGTTACTCTTGAGAAAGCTGTTAGTTTTGCCACGATGGTCCACGTCGTGGCAGAGACATGCAACAAAGAATGTTAGACACTGAAATAAGGAAAGCAGAATTACATAACAGATAGGAACCGGTTTCCCTGATGAGGAAGGAGAAGTTGACCGCACTTTATGTCAGTGGCTGTTGAGCTGGAATGAACCCCTGTTGGTTAGGCCTAGGCTATTGTGTTCGAGGACGGGAGGTTGCAGATGGGACAGGACAGGAGACTGCACCAAGCAATTAGCTAGGCGGAAATAGACACGGCAGCGTAGCTTGTGATGTGATTTTGTTATGAAGCAACCACTAAAGCTAGGAATCCACCACTGATTTTCAAGTTGATTTTGCGTTGTGACTTGCTTTGCAACTGGGTTGCGTTGCAACTGGGCACTCGATCGCCGTAGTGGACTCGCTAGACGTGATTTCCACCAATGGCGAAGATGTGGTCAATTTCAGTCGGCAATCGGTCGGCGACCGGTATCAGTTCCTTGCGATCGTATTCAATCGTAGGTAGCAGTTTGCAAAGCAAGTGGCAACGCAGAAAATCAGCAGTGGATTCCTAGCTTAACTGTGATGCGTTTCGTGAATTGAACTGTTAATGTGGACCACAGCCGAAAGGATTTTTAAAGATTTAGACACGTCAAATCCGCAAAGCTAATTACTTGGTTGAATGGATTAAAGGAAAAGGAAAGTATATTAGTACATGTAAATGAACTGCTGCTCTTCTAACCACAGGAAAGCAATGTATGGAAGACGTTTTCGAAATGAAATTCCACCCATTCGACTCCCCTTTCCACTGTGATGGTTCTTGTCAGTGTGCGAATCAGCACAGTACTTTCGAGACAGGGGCTGGTATTCATAAAAGCTAGCAAAATAATGCTTTTACTTCATATTTTGTGGTACATTTACATTGGACCTCGCTGTGCAAATCTTAAATAAAAGCATTTGCTAACGTTTATGAATACCAGCCAAAATTTGTCTTACTTAGGCCCTTTCCCTGCCCTAAAGTGGCCAGGAATGGAACTGATCCGGATCCATATTGCCATTTTATGCCTGATTCTTTCAACAGTGTTACCGTATCCCTGTGGTTAAGTTTACAGCAGGATAGAGATGAGCATGATACAAGGACACAGGACATAGCAACTCTGCTTCATTGGCCAACCGTTAGAAAAACACCATGCATGAACAGTTGGAAGCTTCGTCCAGTCAGATCAAAGGATTAGAACGAAGATTTAACCAGGATATCTATCCGGGAAACAATGAGTATCCATTAGGCGATTGGCTGTGCGCTTGTACTTAGTGAGAAAAAAAAAGATTTCATGATGGTTCACACTGACGTCACTCTATCGTGATAAAGATAGCCTAAAAATAAAAGCAATCATTGTGGACCGCTGGCAACAAATTTGTCCAATGTGTTGGAAGAATCTAACAGCCTGAGCCATCCCTTATTTTCATACAAAAGATAACGTTTCGGCAATGTTATCGTGGGCCACATTTCATGTGTAGCTGTATCTAAAGGGAATAAACGATGCTGTTTTCAGGAAGAGCACCGGTGGTCTTCCTCAGTTGAGAAAAAGGGAGAATCTTGATGAGTTTGAAAATCCATCTTTAACCCGACTTGGACTCTATCTCAACGTCTTTTGCCAAACAGGGTGTTTTCCTAACGTAGCTCCTCAAAATAACTCTGATACCTGTAGTATGGTGACAGTTTGATTGAAATGGTGGTGCTCCATAGTTGAGGTTGAATAGATAGCTGCAAGGGGTGAGGCACTTTTGACCATGAATGCATTTGTCTTTCCACGGTGATCAAGGTCGTGGCATAGACATGCAACAAACAGGGCCAGTCGCTGAAAAAGATATGGACAGGTTAAACGAACACGATTCTTATGCTATTTGAAATTAACAAGAAGTCAAAATGGAACGTGATAAAATGATATTTGTAAGCCCTTTGAAATGTTTGTCAGTTCTTAAGCGCCTCCAAATAGTTTAGGCCTACACCCCACAAAGATTATCCTCTTTGAACAGGTGAAGCTGAGAAACGTTCGAATATTCCTAAGTTTAGTACCCAATCCCAGAGAAAACGTTGGCATATTCAGTAAGTTCAGTACCAATCCCAGAGTTAACGTTGGAATATTCAGTAAGTTCAGCATCAATCCTGAGATACAGGTGTGATAAATCTAATGTTCCCACCCGCCTGATGTCCCCCTGCATTGTTTGTCACAGGAGTAAGGGTCTTGGTCTCTCTAGAGTCCAATTCAATGGTGCTGCTTAATCCGTAAATGTATTGTTGGGGGACATCACATATCGGGGGACATTAGATTCTACTACACCAGTACATGTAACGTTTGAACATTCAGTAAGTTCAGTATCAATCCCTGAGATAACGTTGGCATATTCAATATTTTCAATATCAATCCCTGAGATAACGTTGGAACATTCAGTAAGTTCAGCATCAATCCCTGAGATAACGTTCAGTATTTTCAATATCAATCCCTGAGATAACGTTGGAACATTCAGTAAGTTCAGCATCAATCCCTGAGATAACGTTGGGACACATTCATTACATGTACATGTAAGTTCAGTATCAACCCCAGAGATAACGTTAAAATATTCAGTACGTTCAGCAACAATCCTGAGATAACGTTTGAACATTCAGTTAGTTCAGTAGAACTCCCTGAGATAACGTTGGAATATTAATAAGTTCTATATCACTCTGTGACATGCTCCATAATAATGGAAAGGATTATCACATTCGTGACACTTACCTCCAGAGGAGTAAAGGTGTTTTCTGTCGTCTTGATGACGGTGTACATGGCGTGTGCCACGGAGAACGCGTGCGCCCAGTTGTGGTAGGGGACATTCCGATAGTTCTTCCGAACAGTCAGGGTAAACCGCATCAAAGCATCAAGGTCAAACCTGAAAAATCATTGATACAAGGTGATGTGCTGACCACCGGAGCTGTTGAGGCTCAGGGTGAACAAGGTGAGGTGTACAGTTATCTCTCCCCGACGGCAAAATACAATTTCTTCACTTCTTTTATAATCAGCAGAAGCACAGTACTTGCTTCAAATATTAGGGTAGCTGTATCTTGTCCAACTGACTATCACTAAGTCCACTGAAAGCAAACTACTGCTCGTCCTTCTATTATTCAAGCACCCACTGCAGCCTTTCAAGGGGGTAAAATCCTCTGGGATGTCTGTAGAAAGCTGCTTAAGTCTGCAGGAATATTGAAAAGCCTGAGCTTGTGGCACCCGAACAGTGTTTTCGGATGAGTGAGAATTGGGAGAGACTGGCTGAAGGTCCAATTGCCAGGAATCTACCATCAAGTGGTTAAGTTATCCTGTTAGCCATTGTTCATTCTGAATCAAAAGAACTTGCAGAAGTTAGAGCAAGGAGTAAAGTATTGTTGTAATCCAGACCTAGTTAGACAGGAATTCACTGTAACAGGTTAGACGTTAGACCACTAAGTATACCTCCAAACTTCTTACACAACTTTACTGTTATGAGTAGCAACACACGTGATCGTTAAAGCCATACAATCCCGAAGTCACCGGCGATCATCAGGCATGAATTCAGCTTTGATATTGATAACGTCTTTTTACTGTAATTTTCGGGAAGTAACTGCACTAAGTCTGTGCCAATTTCACCAAATACTGATTCAAAACCAACTAAGGGGTAGGCCTATTTATAGTCGGCACTGGTATCTCAAATTTGTCNAACGTATACCCAGTAGAAAAATAACTGGGTATACGTTAGTATACCGGGGCATTACTCGGGGGTGTGTTATTGGACCTCTGTAACACGCCCACCACCCCTGCAATGCATGCCTCAAGTCCCTGTGGCACTGGTATCTCAAATTTGTCATTCTGACAACTCTTCCCTTCTCTTTCAGATGAGAAATAGGTGTTTCTGATAATCAAACCCACACCATCAAAGACTGAAAGTGGAAGCTTCCCCTATGCACAAACTCTACCAACCTGAAATTCGAAATATTCCTGAAATACTACTGCATGCCGATTTATACTGTTAGTGGTAGCGAAAAGCACACCTAAAAGCAAACTATGATAAGGCCAGCACACTGATGACATTCATGCAGATCATCCCCTTTTTTCTCTGTTCGAAATGTTAGACTTTTTTATGACGCAATTGTGTGTACAGTGCTGCGGACTTGGCAGTCACCAGGCTAGAGTGAAAAGTGAGGTATGTGAACCACAATAAGCATGCGCCAGAAAAACATCAAGAATGCCTTAAAACTGACTTTCTGGTTGAACTACATGAAGATGGACACATCACACCATGGCCTAAAACCATCGCTGCATATTAAGATGTTACGTGGCATGCATGACATAGACTTGATTTTGTACGCTTTTTGGATGTTGGTTCACACTCTAGTTGATTTTTGCGACCATGGCTTAAACTGGCTTAAAATTTCATGAATTAGCCTGTTACCCCTGTGGAAAAAGCTGTCGTCAATTCCATCGTGAACTGCAGGCAAACGTTTGGATAACAAAGTTTGGAACAAAGGATTGCAGCCAAACTTATCTTTCTGTCAAAGAAATCAAATTGAAATCTCGTGATTGCCTGTCATAACAGGAACACCAAGCAGGTAATAATCAGGGGCCTGTTTCATAAAGTGACTTTAAGCTAATGGTACCTTTAACCAAATGGAAAATGCATTGAGTTAATGGTACCATTAGCTTAAAGTCACTTTATGAAACAGGCCCCAGAACTTGTGAAGAAAATCTCGTAAATGCTTTTGCTTCAGTTTTTTACAGGACTCTCTAATCCATTTGTACGGCTAAAAGGAAGTAAAAGCATTTAATAGTTTTTATTCATACTACCCATTGGCTGTAGTGCTGGACAAGTGCAACTCCTTGAAAGAATATGAAATTGACAAACATCTGGCTGTTGAAACCCTACTCATCTGACTGGCGACGTATTGAAGCTGAACTTGATAATTCTGTCACGGTTTCCAGTAGCGTTACACATCATTCTATCTTTTTATATACAAAAATGCATCTTTACTTAAACGCTCAGAACGCCAATTTTTTACATCATCAGTTGGATTGCATGACGCTCTCGACATGGGACACCATTTATCTCTTCTAAGGCACAGTTCCTTATAATGAACACATAAATATCTGACCTGCTTTTATATCATTATGCTGGCTTTATCATAGTTTTCATAACTCGTTATTTACTAATTAAATCTGAACAAAAAACTGCAGGAGAGCATGTTCAATCCATTATTCACACTACAATCTGTTATATACTTCAACCTTGTACAGGGCCTAAAAGCATATATACTGTATGAAGCATATATACCTCTCTTCAAAATCTGGGGCCCTAGAAACAATGAAAGAAAAAAACTAGCTTCAGATGTTTTCTATAAAATATTTGCATTATCTATAAACAGAAGTCATGAAAAATGAAAAGTTCCAGGCTAATTCATAAAATTCAAGCCAATTTACGTGTAATATCATCACGAAAGATCTCAGAGGCACATGTAGGCCCTACGGCCGATTTCGCAAGGGGTGTTTAAGACCTAGACGCGTGTAACTTCAATATATGCACGCACTCCGATCATGCATTTGACGAAGTTACACGCGTCTAAGTCTTAAACACCCTTTGTGAAATCGGCCCGTAATATCTGCGTTCTACCAAAATGTTACTAGAAAATTTATCACATGGTTAGCAGCAAATATCTGTCTGTCGGCTGGTTGTGTGTAACTCCAGTGAAGTCTAGGCAACACAGGCAAGCAACTGAAATATTTTACACAAGGACAGCGTTCTCGCCTCCTTCATTTTGTCAATAGCAGTAGGCCAAGAGCCGTGATCTAAACGTGGCGCAGTCAGTTGCAGCAGGCCAGCGTCTAACAGTAACGCAGTCATCAGAAGTAGACTAGTTCCCGATCACACCGCTAGGGCTTATGTCTAGTGACCGCCATCTTTGTCCATGTCTTCGCTGATGGGTCGACAGATGCAACACCTTTCGAAATGTTTCATATTATGTGAATATGCCACACACCAAAACTTCATCAGATTTTTTGCACCATCTATAACCTACATGTACATGTAGCTTCGTAATTTTAAAGACACACACTGGACAAAACGTGCCTAAAGCAAAACAACAGAGGTGCACACCAAAATTCTCTAATGCTGTAAACCTGCTCTGCCACGTGACTGGTGCAGGAATGAGGCAGCACCATTCTCTCAAACTATTTGTAAGTTGTAGAATAGTGGCCTGTTACAGTATTAAGTAAGGTCATTGGAGCCCCATGATTATAAAAGGCTATATGAACCTAATGTAGAAGTGATGACACCATTGGCAATCCTTGGGAGTGATACGTTATTCTAAAACATTCGGTTTGTAGATCATACTGCTTTCCATACTTCTTTGCCTTTTAAAAATCTCTGACTCCAAGTCTTGAAGAACCCTGCCTGACATTGATGGCTACTCCCAGACCACATCCAAGATCACATCCAAGATTTACCAATGATCATAAAATAAGTGCTAACATAATTAATCATTAAGTGAATTTGAAGAAAACTAGCGTAAAATTAATCCTACCTGATTGGTTTCTGTTGATCATTACTGAATATTAAAATTAGGTAACATAAAGAAACAGAGTTATCATGTTGAAAGGAGATTTAACATGTTTAAGATGTCCCCAAGTAAATAAAGCATTCTCTCCAAAAGTCACAGATTAAACCAGCCTCTGATGCAATCTGCTCGACTTCCTTACACCATATTAAGGGAAGTTGGTTGATTGCCAAAGGAGGGACATTCCAAATTTTCGGTAAGTACCTACATCACTTGGTGCTGAAGGTATTACGATGATCCTTTGGGGAGTAAACACAGCTATTTTGATTGAAGATGAGTGTGGCATATGCCACCACTCTTCACTGTTTTATGCTCTCAAAAGTTCCATCTGAACCAGAATATAACCAAAATATATAGCATTTTTTCCTAAAGTAATATTCGCCACTGAAGGACTGTTGACTAACCCTCACTAAAACTGGACCATGTAATAAACAAATCCGTAAACAAATCACTGGAAAGCTGAGAGAACTTTCAAATTGGTGAAACAGTGATTAGAACACAAAATATTCGATAGACATAACCATGGAAACATATAAACTCAAATGATTGTGTGTGTAATCAGGGGCCATATTTATGAAGCCTTCGCAACTCGGCGATCACGCAAATCTATTGTTTGGCTGCACATGCCCTATTGTTCACTGACTGCCTTACAATAGATTTGCGTGAACGCAAAGCTGCGAAGGCTTCGTAAATATGGCCCCAGACCGTCGGTGACTGTATGTACCTACCGTTGCATTTTGAACAGGTCTTCGAACATGTATATCACTACCAGTGGTTTGCCTTCTGACTCAATCGACCAAGGAGAGAACTGGTACCTGTAGCAAGATAAACAACAACAGAGATTGAGATTCTGTCCAATCAGGAATCAGGAATAAGGAAAGAATATCCTCATAATAGTGAGGTTTCGAAATCAAACGATAAACGTAAACGTTAGCGACAACGTTATTTTTGTACCGAAAATGCAATATAAAATCTGGTTAATGTGTAGTACGAAAAATAACGTTGTCGTAAAGTTTACGTTTATCGTTTGATTTCTCAACCTCCCTATTGTCCCATTCCACCAGTACTTACGAGCATATCTCCGGCATGGCGTCTGGTATGTGCTGTGACTTGAGTTTGGCGAGCTCATCATCTGAACACTGACTGTGGTATGACAGCACTTCAAGTGCTACTTTATACTTCTGTTCTGACCGCCGGATTTTCTCGTAAAGCTGAAAGTATACATGTAGACACAATGACATTCATTAAGTTCTTTTACAACACTTTATTCCTTATCTTAGCAGTTGCGTCGCCAAAGGGCAGAGGGCAGAGTAAAACTTGTTCAAAACTCATCGTATTTTTTTATAAATGGAAGGATTCATTCTGTTCTTTACACAAAGTGTCCACACATCCAAGCTCATTCTTGTATGTTATGTTTATTCTTTAAAGAAAGTTCTACACAACCATATCCATTTTTGTTTGTTATGTTTATTCTTTAAAGAAAGGTTACACACAAATATATTCATTCTCGTATGTTATGTTTATTCTTTAAAGAAAGTTCCACACAACATATTCATTCTTGTTTGTTATGTTTCTTTTGTTGAAAAAAAGTTCTTCACAAACTTATTCATTCATGTATTTTATGTTTATTCTTTAAAGAGAGTTGCACACAACCATATTCATTCTTTTTTGAAGTGTTCAATAATGTAATGAATGGTGATTACAAACCTTGGCGTGATGGAGGGCAAGCCCACAGTAAACAGCAAACGTTTCAAATGACTCCTCATCTGCTGTGTTAAATGTACCATTTAGCTTGTTTACCATCTGAACTACACCAATGATGCTGTAAAGGAGACAGAGAAAGAACATTTGAGGGATCGTAATTCAGCATCTTTGTAGGCAATTTCCCATTTTGAATATACGAATGACTAAAAATAGCATCTTACGTACTTTCCCTTGATGAGGATTGGCATGCAGAGTATTGTTGTCGTGGTATAACCGGTCTGTAGATCAACATCCCTGAAAAAAGGTAAGGAAATATTCAATATGATCAGAACGGTAGCTGATTTGATTAGGGTTTGAGGTATTAAACGCATATTGGTCCACACTCATGCTTGGCTACCTGATAAACATCAGGGATATGGCCAACAGCAACATCCAACACCTCGCCACCATTATTGAGGCAGGCACTGGCTTTTGGAGCGGCAAGACGAGCATAACAGAGAATGAAATAGATTGCGACTTACCTATTGAATCTGTCATCTTGGTAGGCATCTGGAATATTCAACGTCTCCCCTGTTGAGGCGACGTGACCGGCAATGCCCTTATCCATAGGGAACCTTGAAGGTAAAATTCAAAGTGAATGAGCCTGAAAGATGCTCATGCCCATCATATCCATCCCATTGATAAGTGTTATGAATCGCATGACCGCCACCATTAGCCCACTACTGAAGGATGAAAGGCTTGCCCTATCAGCATCCACTCCAAAACAAACCATTCTTTTACTGGCACGTTTCATTTTTCTTTACATTTCTACTTAGGACACTTCGCAATAAAGGACAACACTTTACATGTATCTGAGGTTTCATCAAAAAGAAGTTTCCACAGTCAAAATTGCAAGAAGGATGTGAAGAAGAAAGACTTCTGACACCAGGATAAAGAGAGTAAAAACGTAAATAGTTACAACAACCATGCAGTGAACTGGGGTATCACGCCACCAAAGGTACAAATGAAGCAACTTAGAAAGTTCTTACAATGAAAATTAATCAGAATGAAACACGAGAAGGGTTTTGATAATAGAAAGTAATGTCTTTTTCTTATTTTTGTGTACTTTTGTCTCAGATAAGTTTGAACTGACATCTTTATGGGTGATAGAGAAGAGGTTCTTTGAAATGAGCACAATGAAGATTTGGATTTCTTCTTCACTTAGTTTTTAGTTCTGACCAAACGGTTTTACGACCTACATTGCTAATTTAAGAGAGCAATGTCATGCTTTACAATGAACATTTACCACATAAACAATAGCTTGCTGAACAATAGAAGGTTACCCAATCAAGTAACCGATAGGTTGCTGCACAATAGAGGGTTAACCAATCAAGTAATCAATAGCTTGCAGTACAATAGAAGGTTACTACATGAAGTAACCAATAGCATGCTGCAGTGGACGGTTACAAAGTGAAGTAACCAAGCATTCTGACAGTGGGAACGGTACTTTGTACAGATTTGTGAGTTACCAGCAATTTTGGGCTGCCCCATGGATCGTGAGTGACTATAGTGGAATTTCTACTGAAGCGAAATCATTATTTAATTATTCAAACCTTATTTCTTTGTCACACTGTAGGCCCGCCTCTTCTGATTCGTCAATGTTGCCCGTGTCAAATATGCGGGCATACAACTCCTGAGACTTAGGGTCTAGTAGAAAGAGCGACGCCCGGTCGGCATTCACTAGTGTTTTTGCATAGTTCTGTTGTAAAGAGATTAATGAAACAAAGACAAGGGTAAGAAAATCATGCAAAACAGACATGCGAAGGATTTCGGGGGCAGTAAACTGTCATGAGTTACAGGAGCACAACCATGGAGGGACACTTTGGACTAAAACAACAAGAAGAATGAAATGAGAGAAAGCTTTGCCTCATGTTGATGTTGTCAGAAATCTCTTAGATAAGATTTGCAAACAGCCCGACCTTCACGGTGACCATGAGTATTTTGGCTTTGTTTGGTGGAAGAGGGAAGCATTTTTCAAGGAACCTGCCCACCAGTTTACAGCTTCTTCAAATAAATTTCCCACAAGCTCACAACATTCTGTAGTAATCTTCCCACCAGCTTATAAGCTTAACATTTCCAAGTACTCTTACCACCAGTTCATACTATTTTCAAGTACTCCTCCCACCAGCTTTAACATTTGAATTTCTCTTCCCACCAGCTTACATCATTTTCAGGTAATCTCCCCACCAGCTTACAGCCTGATTTCACAGTAAGCAAGCAAGAATTCCTGTAATTTCCAAAACAGCAGCCAAGAAGATGGCTGGTGAACCCATGGAGGTATTATTGAGAAGGAGCGAGCACGGACCTCACATCAAACAGTACAATCATCGTTCCGCTGTTTGCTAAAGTGATTAGGGGGACAATAGGCTAATAACGCCGCACGATGGTCGGAAAAAGCCGATCTAATCTTCGGTAATTTCCGTGTGCAGTCAGCACTTCCCTGGTACAATCGTCAGAGTCCAAACAATAGAAGGGAACAATGGCAGTGGATGTTGCCTACGCACGAAAACTGAAAAATTCATCGTTTTCATTGCGTCAAAAACAGCACCTCGCAGCATCTCGCACTGAAACGACCACCCGTACATGTTACCTGCACTAATCATCTTTCAAAATATCAAAACGCAATCCTCTTCAAA
>NMRB01000061.1:255694-294626 GCA_002633025.1 Notospermus geniculatus
TAACTCATAACACCAGATATATGTGCATACGTTACAGCACTAGGCGCGATGTCTGCCCATTACATCAAGTGGCGATCCCCCACTGCATTGCATGGTTTATTCGTGAATTACCAGTTGGCGAGTACACATGAGGGAACAGCCCTCTTCCCCATCAAAACGGGGTGGGTTTCCCCAGGGCATTGTAACGCGCTATGCAGAGTGGAAATGCCCTGGGTTCCCAGGATGGTGAATATGGTACGCTTGTATAAACAATCTATTAAACTATATTTCAAACAAGTACTTACTTAGTGACGGCCAAAAGAAAATCATTCAATTTTCTTTGCTTGGTCATACTGTGATACATCTGAAACAATAGATATCTTATTAAGTCTTTGACTTCGTATACTGGTACGTACTCATAACCGAACGTATTTCATTTCTTAGAAGTAAGCATGACAAAACAGTGCAAACCATCCTAAAAAAAGTGGTGTTTGTTGTGTGTTTCTGACATTCATGCGAAGCACAGCCATGGATGCAATAAAGAAGAGGGAATAAAACAAGGAATATGCTTCTGTGCTGAATTTCCAACGTGTTTGAACGTCAAAATGTACAACTCCAGAATTCACGGATTTTCGACCCCAACCGGGGTCTTTTTCAAGTGGAACTTTACAATCTGAAACTCAGTTTTCAGTTTCAGATTGTAAAGTTCCACTTGAAAAAGTCCCCGCTTGGGGTCGAAAATTCGTGAATTCTGGAGATTGACTTCTTGCTTATTATCATTTTGGGTGTCAATTTTGTGCTATTCTGTATCTTGGCTTCAAAATGTACAACAATTGTCTTAGAATAGGCTGATCCCATAACACTGATGATCTTTGGAAAGCAAGCAGTTCTCAGGTAAGTGTAGCCTACCATCGATGATGGTTCATGTATGTAATCTGGGCCCATATTCATAAAACCTTGCTAGGCCTAGTTACCTGCTGAAGTGCCCAGTTTGTACAGGCCAATGTACACAACTAGCAACTAAGCTACATGTAGCAAGGTTTTATGAATATAGGCCCTGCTAACAATTTTGCAGGGTCTAGAATAGAAAGTTATGGATGGGGAAAGCTGAAATAATGTGTAATGTGGTAGCAAAGACATCATAAAACCTCAACCTCGTGGGCAACACACAGAAGACATCACACGACAAGACATTGGATGATAATGAGTGACATGTTTCCATCAGTAGCTTGCGTCCTCCCAAAGGTTTACACAGGTTATGTGCATCCATTTTTGACATCAAAATGGTCCATCTGCAGGCCTGCTGCTCAATCAAGATTGACAGGAACACAAAAGCGGGAAGCAATCGACAATAGTTTGACGGGGTGACACAACAGGCTGAATCCAGTCAAGTGGCAAAGGTAGAGTGAGCCAAGTCTTATCACCAAGTCAGATTTTTGGTGCAGTAGTTTACTGAGGGGGCCATGGGGCAAATATAATAAAGTATGTCTTTCTATTTCAAGGATGAGAAGAGAAGACTCAAGTGTTCTGGGAGGAAGTTGCTGTTTCAAAGATTAACCACAAACTACGTCTATGGTGCACCCGCCTGACGTGTGCCAAATAATGTAATATACTGAAGAAAAAAAACGAACTGAAAGTGATTTGTGCGGATGTGTGCAGCCGTGCGAGAGGTTGACGGAACTGAAACGTAAAAAGGGTGGATGGCTTGACAGGACAATAAAGGCAAGAACTTTCCATTGCAAGTAGCCTGCCAGAAATCAATTTATGTGAGGGTTATGACAGGATCGTTCACCCATTGCTTGCGCCATGCAAGGCTCTGGATGTTAGGGTAGCATGAAAAATCCAGCCGATAACTACACAGTCATCCTGAGAACATCGGGGATTCTTAGCGGTGGCTCCCTTCGTCACCGCACACAAACTGTGTGCGGTGATGAAGGGAGCCAGTGCTAAGAACCCCTGATGTTCTCAGGATGACCACAGTAGTCTATCAGCAGTAACTTGCATGTGAATTGCCACTGACTACTACCACAGTAGTCCATCAGTAGTAATTTGCATGAGAAATGCCACTGATAATTACCACTACAGTAGTCCATCAGCAGTAATTTGCATGAGAAATGCCACTGATAATTACCACTACAGTAGTAGTCCACAGTAGTAATTTGCATATGAAATGTCACTGATTACTGGAGTAGTCCATAAACAGTAATTTGCATAAGATATGCCACTGACAACTACCACACTAGTCCATGAGCAGTAATTTGCATGAAGAAATGCCACTATGAAGACTGCACCAGAGAGTCTTTGCAATGGAATTCTTATAATGAAAATGACGGAAAATGATGTTCAAACCAGGGCTTCTAACATAGAATATGGTAAAATGTGACAAACCTGCTCAGCATTTGATTTCTTTGAAAAATGACAGACAAAGACAGATAGTTAGATGGATTTGTATGAGGAAAGAGGAAAATTACATAATGGCTGATGAGGGAATGTTCATACATTTGATCTACATGTACAACATGGAGTCGAGGTTTGTAACGTAGAAGCAAGCTACATGTATCTTTGAAAGCCCAGAAGGCTCATTCACTCCAGTCTTGAATCTTCAAACTGGAAACTGGACTTCAATCTTCAAGCTTGAAACCACCACAACTTCAATCGTCAATCTTGAAAACACTGATTCTTCTGGACGCGGCCATTTCCTTCTGGCGGCATATCTGGGCTCTCAAGCTTGAAGTACGTTCAAGCTTGAAGACTGAAATTCGGCTTCAAGCTTCAAGATCGAAATTGGGTCCAAGATTTGAAGATTTAATTAGGGGCTTTCGTAGCTATCCAAGTTTCACATTCAACATGTAATGTAAATTACAGCTGTATCTGTCATCTGTGCATCGTGATGAATATCTCAGAAAATATAATTATGTTTGAAGTACATGTAGCTGTATCGACAGTAAATTTTGTTTCTAAATGTTTGTATCATCGGGATAGGCCTGTTTTTTAAGTCATGCACTGTTAAAAATATCTGTAAATTTACAGTAGAATTTTCACTGCAAGGTTGCTGTAAAATTCATTTCACTGCAAACTGCTGTTTTTTCACTGGAATTTAACAGCAAGATTACAGTTTCTCAGTTTTAAAGACAGCATTTGTTGTAGAATTCATACAATTTTGCTGTCAAAATACAGTAAACGGGTGCTGTCAAAATACAGAAAGGTACTGTGTTACTCTGCTGCCAGCAAAGTGCTGTCAGCATTTTTAACACTGCATGCTCTGCCTACAATCCTAACCATGTACTAAAATGACTGATGATAACCTGTTTGTGTGAGACTGAAGTTCCAAAGAATACAAACGTGTAGGCATACATGTATGGGTGATTTCAAAGTACCGTTCATTACATGAGACAATACCGAATAACAATAAGGTGAAAAAGATTTCTAGGAGGGATGTGCCCAGTGCAGAACATGACAATCGTGAAGTGTTTCGGAGACCAGATACCAGGGAAATATTGTGAACCTACAACACATTCAGGTATTTCAAAAGGACTGAAGAGCTTTCGCAATCCCGAGCAACAGTGTGCTCCATTTGCAGTATATGCTGTATATGTGCTCTGGATATGCTCATTTTTTGCTGAGATGGTGATACCTACATGTATTAACTGCTTCATTCCATGTGTAGAGTGTGCGCCACATGTGCCGTTAGATTCAGCACTATTTCTTGTGAGGCATGATTACTGACTTCACAGCCAGTGCCAGCCTTCAATATTTCACCGACTCCTTCACAAAAGTTTCGTCAGCCCTTTCTTCGATACAAAATGAAATTGACATCAACTTCATGCAGTGGAATACCATTAAATTTTACCTCAGCGTAGTATAGCGCGATGGTTCCCCAAACTAAGTAACTGCTACAAATCTGGCGAGAAATTAAAGCAAAATGTTAGTATTTTGTATATGGTTAGATTCTACGTGTTAGTGTTTGCTTACAGATATACATAGCTGTACAGTTACCTGCACATGAAACCCTGAAACACAAAGCTTTTTTAGTACTACTGGCCCTAGGACAGCTAATAGTTCAGAGCTAGTTGTCATATCGAATCCCTGTTCATTTCAGTCCAACGTACGGGATATGTACATGTACATGTACCTACAACCAAGCGATGTCGGCCTGTGGCAAATAGGAGCTGTCAGCGAGTTGACCAATAGGTGTCACTACGGCCCAATTCAATGCATCTAGCGGACCCAGTCATTATTGATCGAGCAGCAATGACGAAGATTTTCCAGTACATTGGTCCGCTAGAACTTTGCTGCCATCTGTTGGCAAAATGCGCGGCTGACTGCTCCTATTGGCTAGTGGCTGAGTGAGTGCCTCCACTTCATGCATACAGTATTTTTATCAGAACAGCCTACGTTGGCGCACATTTCAAAAGCAGCCAGGCCGGATAACACCTTGCATACCCATGACAACTGACTCCAAATANTGGGCTTCAAGCTTGAAGTACGTTCAAGCTTGAAGACTGAAATTCGGATTCAAGCTTCAAGATCGAAGTTGGGTCCAAGATTTGAAGATTTAATTAGGGGCTTTCGTAGCTATCCAAGTTTCACATTCAACATGTAATGTAAATTACAGCTGTACCTATCATCTCTGGCTGATAAAGGCCATCATATTTTTATTGGAATAAAATATGACGGCCTTTATCAGCTACTGTACATCTGTGCATCGTCATGAATATCTCAGAAAATATAATTACATTGTATGTTTGAAGTAGCTGTATCGACAGTAAGTTTTTTCCTAGATGTTTGTATCACCGGAACAGGCCTGTTTTTTAAGTCATGCCCTGCCTATAATCCTAACCATGTGCATGTACTAAAATGATAACCTGTTTGTGTGAGACTGAAGTTCCAAAGAATACAAACGTGTAGGCATACATGTATGGGTGATTTCAAAGAACCGTTCATTACATGAGACAATACCGAATAACAATAAGGTGAAAAAGAGTTCTAGGAGGGATGTGCCCAGTGCAGAACATGACAATCGTGAAGGGGTTCGGAGACTTGGGAAATATTGTGAACCTACAACAAATTCAGGTATTTCAAAAGGACTGAAGAGCTTTTGCAATCCCGAGCAGCAGTGTGCTCCATTTGCAGTATATGTGCTCTGGATATGCTCATTTTCTGCTGAGATGGTGATACCTACATGTATTAACTGCTTCGTTCCATGTGTGGAGTGTGCGCCACAGGTGCCGTTAGATTCAGCACTATTTCTTGTGAACATATTACTGACTTCACAGCCAGTGCCAGACTTCAATATTTCACCGACTCCTTCACAAAAGTTTCGTCAGCCCTTTCTTCGATACAAAATGAAATTGACATCAACTTCATGCAGTGGAATACCATTAAATTTTACCTCAGCGTAGTATAGCGCGATGGTTCCCCAAACTAAGTAACTGCTACAAATCTGGCGAGAAATTAAAGCAAAATGTTAGTATTTTGTATATGGTTAGATTCTACGTGTTAGTGTTTGCTTACAGATATACATAGCTGTACAGTTACCTGCACATGAAACCCTGAAACACAAAGCTTTTTTAGTACTACTGGCCCTAGGACAGCTAATAGTTCAGAGCTAGTTGTCATATCGAATCCCTGTTCATTTCAGTCCAACGTACGGGATATGTACATGTACATGTACCTACAACCAAGCGATGTCGGCCTGTGGCAAATAGGAGCTGTCAGCGAGTTGACCAATAGGTGTCACTACGGCCCAATTCAATGCATCTAGCGGACCCAGTCATTATTGATCGAGCAGCAATGACGAAGATTTTCCAGTACATTGGTCCGCTAGAACTTTGCTGCCATCTGTTGGCAAAATGCGCGGCTGACTGCTCCTATTGGCTAGTGGCTGAGTGAGTGCCTCCACTTCATGCATACAGTATTTTTATCAGAACAGCCTACGTTGGCGCACATTTCAAAAGCAGCCAGGCCGGATAACACCTTGCATACCCATGACAACTGACTCCAAATATCCTGTGGTGCTGAGTACGTGAGTTATCACTCATAAGAATGATGATAAATGAAATTCCTCGCTGCACAAGTACATAATCAGAGAATTAGCATTTGTAATCATTCTTGAAGTGATCTGTAACGTTAGTAACTAAAGGCAAAAGAAACGAGCCACAAGACGAAGAGTAAACCTTTGCCAAACTGGTTTATCTTAACTGTCCTGTTCTGTAAGGCTAAGAAACCATCTCAAACCCCATCCCTCAGAATTGTAGCTCATTTCAAGGTGTGATATTTTACAAGGCTTAGGAAGCCTCATGGCCATATTCAACCCGTAAAAATCCAGTTACAAATGAAGCAGAGCGTATCATACAGTAGGCAAATTTCATGAAGAAAATCTGTCATCAGCTATCCCAAGCTAGGAAGATCCCTATTAAAATTGAGACTCACTGGAAAACATTCTGATATCTGCCTAAAACGTTCAGCATGTCAATATGTAATGATGATTGACTTCTATTTTATAATGATGGCAAAAAAATGTCCAAGCCAGTAAACGGCGACAGTGAAAGGGTTAATTAACCGGTACCCTTTCACAAATCTGACCACTGTTTTCACCAAAGGACCAGGTAAAGTGCCAAATTCATGTCAACAAGAAGATATCAGAGATTTTCCAAGAGTTTCTCATTATGCCAAAGTGAACGAAACGGTCTGGAACAAGATTTCTATCTTTGGCACTAGGTGGTGCTGAATCTGCACATAAAATGCCAATTGGAAGAAGTGGATGGCAATCGCTTTTAGAAACGGCAAACCTAATGCTGAAGTTTAACTACGTTTTTTTTAAATGAAATCTCGTCCCAAGAAGTACTTTCGTTCACTTTAGAATGTGAGGAAAAGCATTTGATATTGCACCAGAAATATGCCTCCTGATATGGTAGGGAAAGCTGAGCATGGTTTGTGGTTTACCTCAGCACATGAGACTCCTATTTGCCCCCAAATTATGTAACTGCTGGTGATCTAAAAAACAGACATTAGGCAGTCAGTAAAACGTCTAGGTGTTGACGAGGTCTGTGCCTATTGGAAAATCGCTTTGCGATTCCCAGATCTTCAGTTTCCAAATCAGCAGATGAACTCAATCAAGGAAGGGTCTGACTAAGCAGAAAATCTTTTTCAGAAAAGTAGAATTTGTGCTTCATCACCCTGTCAGAATGAAAGTGACAAAGATCAATTCTCCAGGCACAGACCTGAACTTTGATAATTCATTATGGTCTTACACCCCTTTTTCGATCAATATTTTCACAAACCTAAAACAGGTCTTCAATCAACTGCTTTATTATCGACCACGATGAATTACCGTAATAGATAGGTGAATTGCACGTTACAGCACACACAACAATGCAAAAGGTACCGATCATTACTTAATCCATTTCTTCCCCGAATTCGCTATAAACTGCATCTTTCGCTATGTGCTGTTATAAAGAACTAAACAATACCATAAAATATTAGCTGCGAACGATCTGTGACAGGGGACAAAGCTTCTATAGCTTCCCACAAGGGGGCTCTTTACACACCAATTTCGTGTTTACGCAATAGGTGGCACCACAGATTGCTGCCATTTAAGGGCCCCAATGCTTCTGCTTCTGATAGTGGGATGCAGATTGGCCCAATTTGGTGTTCACATTTTATTCAATTTCATATTTTTATTCAGTCTGAGGCGTACTCAGTTTGAAGCTAGACTCCTGAGTGCAGTTGTACTACCAAGGTAAAATCGGTGATATTGTTCAAGGAACCTTTCACATTGTGAACAATTAAGATCTATTTGTTAATGAACACAGATAGATGAGGCGTGACACAAATTGGTATTGCAGACTGAAGTATTTCCACCCAAAAGAATATATAAAAAACTTGGAAAAAAGTTGCATGCCTTTTCAATCTTTCGATGAAAGTTCAGCAATTACCAATCTGAGACTCATTGTTATTGCACCCAAAATGTAGTTCGCATTTCGGAATAGAAAACGCCATCCATCAGATCTCAAGTTGACCAGTGTTTGCATACTCATTGGCGTCTACAATAATGTGTCAATGTACATTTCACTGGGTCAACTTAAGATGAGATGGAGAACATCAGGCAAAACTTTACCTCATCTAACTTTAATATCATCTGACTCCACATAATATAACTGGCAGCAACCTAAAGATACATGTAGACTTTCAGAACAGGGAGTGATACAAAAAGTCCTTCACAGAGCGATCCAAAAGTAGTCCTCTCATATCAATGAAGCGGGCAAAACAGTCTGGTGCGGACTACATGATCAGAGAAAGGATGGGGCAAACAGGCCATGTCATCCTGATGTGTCCCACTCTAGATGCAATTGTACCCATTTTAAAGTGCCCATTTGGATCCTATGTTCCTCGCACTGAACAAAAATTTGGTTTGTTTCCGTCAAGGACTTTACCGTTGCTATAGAATGTCAACTTACTTCTTCATCCTCCTCGGCAAATGCAGGGTTCCCTGCTGTTCTATATAACTCTACCACCCCTGCAAAAGCAACAAGAGTTGGAGATAATTGAACTTAAAATCCAGTCACTGTCAATATCATCAAGAAGAGAAAAACCTTGGTTCTTAATGAAATGGTACATGAACCATGTGTTCACCTGGGTGAATTCCGGTTTTGGCCACCAGGCGGCCAAGCTAAGGATCAAATCGGACCAAAACTTGGTGTCATAGGTCATCTGACATTGGGGTATATACATGTACAAAGTTTCAGGTCAATAGCCCCAGGGGTTACGAAACATGCCCTGCTAATGCCTTCACTGTGACACTAAACAGATTTCTATCCTAATAACATGGTGTGCGAACCTGAGCCTTCCTTTTTATGGACCGCTACAAAGAATAGTCAACTTCAATGGCAAAGCTGGACGTGATGAAAACAACACTCTGGATGACAAGATATTGAACTCCAATTTCCAATTAGCCAGAGTCTGTGTTCCCTCCAGGAAATCAATTCGTATCAATTTACAAGGTTTTTTCCATAGTCAGTCTCAATAATGGCTGCTGAACATGCATTCAAGAGATGCCCTTCAAACGCCATCCTGAATCATCAGGGTCTATGAAAATGCTCCATCTTGTCACTTGTTATTGTAGGGAGCAGTAAGGGACCGTAAATGACCTGGTTATCTCAGGATGTTCCAACTGTTACAGAATCTTGTTACGTTTCCAACTTTGACTCTGCTTCAGATCTAGCTGTGGAGTCCATGAGGATGAGAAAACTAAGATGTCTGTCAGACCATTACTTTTTCATCCGGATGTCAACAGGGGAAGGCATTTGTTGAACCCACTATACCCCAGTCCTTGCTGTCGCTGAGTGCTTCTAGCATGTCTAGAGGTGTTGCTCATCATCTACATTGTATCCTGATGTAATCAGGCTTGCTCCCTCCGTCACCGCATCTAACGCTTGTGTGCAGCGACGAAGAGAGGGAGCGCGGAAGTACCTCTGATAGTCTCAGGATGCTCATTTAATTTATCAAACAGGTTGGGCTCGCAAGCGCAAGCACTCCAATCTTGCAACACAGTGTGCTGTCCGGTCGCTGAAGTATGGTGTCGGTAGGTACAAAATGTAGCCGCGCAGGTTGACTTGCATGTGATGGTAGGGGAAACCGGGGAAAGTGGACCGGAAAATTTTGGTTGGTGAAGACGCCGGTATAAAGCAAGACAAAGCAATTCCTTTGGTACAATCCTTTAGCTTAGGACTAAAACTAACAAATAGCACAACCCAAGTTATTCTTCATTCGATTTCAGCAAATGGAAACTAACGTTACAGAACCTGCAACCATCGACTTAATCTGAACTATCTAAGACTAGTGTTGTTGCAAGTCAGCATCAAAGAGCAACATCACAGTTGTGCGTCATCTCCCTATAGAGTTTGCTTCCGATAATCGGCTTACGTTCAGCGTGACGGCAAAGCATGACAACTTACCTACAACCTGGCCATTTGAGTGGGTAATTGGCTGGGCTAATACTGATTGAGCATGTTCACCATTTATTGCGACTCCGTCTGGGAATCGTTCATCCTGTCAAGAGATTAGATCAGTGGCAATTACTGACGGAAAAATTGACGCTAATCGATGATACTGGTTGTAGTAACGAGGCTTGGGGTCATCGGACCGAGTTTTGCAGCATGAAAGTTTGTCAACTAGAGGCATGAACAACTCGTAAACATCGACGATTACACGAGCAGGCTAGTCACGTTATCCCTAGATGGCAGTTAGAACGACAGTCACGATTGGTCATTAGCTTAATGGCTAAATTTTTTAAAACTCTCAGCTGCTTCAGGCTGGACCCATCCATTGGCTCCATTTCCAAGCGTGAAGTTTGAAAAAGTCGTTGATGTAGCATCAACAATGGCTAGAGGCCATTCCACTAATGACGATAGCAACAAAAGAACTTTTTAAACATATGTTCCCCAGGTTTGCTTCTGTGGAGAGGCCAGCAGAAACAAGCCATCAGGGCCAATCCAGGCTGCAGTGACAGTTTATTTGGATTTTCAATTCAGAGGCGGAATTTCTAGCAGCACTCACCCCTAAAATTTCGTTAATTCGTATCGTTTCTTTGGTCTCTGCAACATAGGCCGCTATACATGTTCCTCGGCCGACTCGCTGTGAGAATGATGAGGTTTTGTTGCTGCAGAAAAGAACAAATCTGCCATGGTAGAGGTACATGTATGTAACACAACCCATATTTACACTGAACTTGGATGTGAAGAGAAAATGGCTCTTGTAGAGGGAACGCCTCACTTATGATACTATCCACACGGACTCATCTCCCTTTTTTGCTAGGAACCCAGAACAAATGACAAAACACGACGTTTAAAATGTTACTTACTTGTTTGGGTTTGGGTTAAAACAATATAATTCCTGAAAGAAAGTGAACACATATATTACTTCTTCAGTGTATAGTCTTTCGACCGAAGGCATGTTCCACCAAGTACTGGCATGCAGTATCGTCAGAATGCAGTCCACTGAAAGTGGTAGAGGTCTCAGACATACATGTGAGATTTTGGCTCCGCTGCATCGGCAACAAAGCTGTCATTCCTAGGACATGACTAAGATCTTTGTCACTTTCGTTTGCCGTCCTGCTACATATGTAAAAACCTTGTGTTATTTATTAATTCAGGATGGAGAATATTAAACGTACCTGACTGCTTTCATCTATGAGATAAAGATTGTACCCATCTGCGTTCACCACTGAAATCAAAAACAAAGTCAATGTGATCATGGAAAAACACCTGAGGATGAATGCGTCCATGATACTGGTAAATCACTTCATTTGTAGCCACGGTACATCTTTTCCTTGCCCGGATTTTGACCATTTTGTAACATCCCCCCTCGACGAGCTAGCAATGACCAATGCCCGTGCCGAGGGGGTGTCTCCCCCAGAAAGGCCTAAAATCTAAATGCACCAAGATGCGATTTCTGACCAAATCCCTAACCCCTAACCCTGTCACATATCTACACCCTTACCTGACGCTACACACGTGGTGAGTTCGTTAAGCACCTGCGCCTTGTTGGGATGTTGATGAATATCCCGTGTAAGCTCTTGTAGCATCTTCCGTTTGTCGGCATGCACACAGAACTGAAGACAACATAACGGACAGTTTTAAGGATTTTAAACCCTGACTCGGCCAAGATTTTCATATTCGAAAACCTTTAGGACATGATCAGGGCCTGTTATCTTATCCTGGATGGCAAAAAAACATTAGGTAATGGATCATGATTAGGAGGCCCAACGGATTATGTATTATACGGCCTTTAACCTTAAGGTAATGATGACTCATGAATTAGTCTTAAGATCTTAGAATTAGTAATTTAATCTTAGGGTAATGGATCATGATTAGGTCCTAGATCTTAAACTATATGGTATTTGACCTTAAGGTAATGGATCATGATTAGGTCCTACATGTAGGTCTTATCGTTGACGGTATTGAACTATAAGGTAATGGATCATGATTTGATCTTAGAATTAGTAATTTAATCTTAGGGTAATGGATCATGATTAGGTCCTAGATCTTAAACTATAGTAGCCTATATGGTATTTGACCTTAAGGTAATGGATCATGACAAAATTAGGTCCTACATGTAGGTCTTATCGTTGACGGAATTGAACTAATGTAATGGATCATGACTTGGTTCCAGATTTGTCTCAGATAGTAATCATGATTGGGTGCTGCATTTTGTCAGAGATAGTGTAAAAACTAAAGGTAATGCAACGAGACTGAGTGTTACACTTTGTGCTAGATGGTAGAAAACCAAGGAATGGATCATAATGCTTTGGATTTTGGCCTAGATATGGTAAAAAGAAGCAAAGGTGGGTGTTAAAAGATAAAGTAGACAAATCAATCATATAGATAACATCAGAACATATGTAAGGTGGAAATGGGTTAACACATATACATTTCTTTCATAAACAGCAGTTAGCATTGATATGTCATTTTAACCTCTTGATTTTTTTCTCTCGAGTGGTAATTGATGTATAGGCACGATTTTATTACCAACTTAATATAATGCAGATATCATGTAGTGCATGAAACTGGTTGTAGTAACGAGGCTTGGGGTCATCGGACCGAGTTTTGCAGCATGAAAGTTTGTCAACTAGAGGCATGAACAGCTCGTAAACATCGACGATTACACGAACAGGCTAGTCACGTTATCCCTAGATGGCAGTTAGAACGACAGTCACGACTGGTCATTAGCTTAATGGCTAAATTTTTTAAAAACTCCAAGCTGCTTCAGGCTGGACCCATCCATTGGCTCCATTTTCAAGCGTGAAGTGTGAAAAAGTCGTTGATGTAGCATCAACAATGGCTAGAGGCCATTCAACTAATGACGATAGCAACAAAAGAACTTTTTAAACATATTTTCCCCAGGCTTGCTTCTGTGGAGACGCCAGCAGAAACGAGCAATCAGGGCAAATCCAGGCTGCAGTGACAGTGTATTTGGATTTTCAATTCACAGGCGGAATTTCTAGCAGCACTCACCCCTAAAATTTCGTTAATTCGTATCGTTTCTTTGGTCTCTGCAACATAGGCCGCTATACACGTTCCTCGGCCGACTCGCTGTGAGAATGATGAGGTTTTGTTGCTGCAGAAAAGAACAAATCTGCCATGGTAAGGTATGTAACACAACCCATAGTTACACTGAACTTGGATGTGAAGAGAAAATGGCTCTTGTAGAGGGAACGCCTCATTTATGATACTATCCACACGGACTCATCTGTTTGGCTAGGAACCCAGAACAAATGACAAAGCACGACGTTTAAATGTTACTTACTTGTTTGGGTTTGGATTAAAACAATATAATTCCTGCAAGAAAGAAAACACATACATGTATATTACTTCTTCAGTACTGTATATGGTCTTTTGACCGAAGGCGTGTTCCACCAAGTATTGGCAGTATCGTCAGAATGCCGTCCACTGAAAGTGGTAGAAGTCTTAGATATACATGTGAGATTTTGACCCTGCTACTTGGACAACGATGTTGTCATTCCTATGACTAAGATCTTTGTCACTTTCGTTTGCCGTCCTGCTAAAACCTTTGTGTTATTTATTAACTGAGGATGGAGAATATTAAACGCACCTGACTGCTTTCATCTATGAGATAAAGATTGTACCCATCTGCGTTCACCACTGAAATCAAAAACAAAGTCGATGTGATAATGGAAAAACACCTGGGGATGAATGCGTCCATGATACTGGCAAATCAATTCGTTTGTAGCCACGGTTCATCTTTCCTTCCATGCCCAGGTTTTGACCACTTTTGTTGCATCCCCCCTCTCGACGAGCTAGCAATGACCAATGCCCGTGCCGGGTATTGGGGTCCCCCCAGAAAGGCCTAAAATCTAAATTCACCAAGATGCGATTTCTGACCAAATCCCTAACCCCTACCCTGTCCCATATCTACGCCCTTACCTGACGCTACACACGTGGTGAGTTCGTTAAGCACCTGCGCCTTGTTGGGATGTTGATGAATATCCCGTGTAAGCTCTTGTAGCATCTTCCGTTTGTCGGCGTGCACACAGAACTGAAGACAACAGAATGGACAGTTTTAACAATTAAACCCTGACTCGGCCAAGATTTTCATATTCGAAAACATTTATATTGGTATTTAGGACATGGTCAGGGCCTGGATCTTATCCTGGATGGCATAAAACCATTAGGTAATGGACTTTAACCTTAAGGTAATGACTCATGAATTAGTCTTAAGATCTTAGAATTAGTACGGTAATTTAATCTTAGGGTAATGGATCATGATTAGGTCCTAGATCTTTAACTATATGGCACATGTATGTGACCTAGGTAATGGATCATGATTAGGTCCTACTTGTAGGTCTTATCGTTGACGGTATTCAACTATTAGGTAATGGATCATGACTTGGTTCCAGATTTGTCTCAGATAGTACAAAGGTAATGGATCATGATTGGGTGCTGCATTTTGTCAGAGATAGTGTAAAGACTAAAGGTAATGCAACGAGACTGAGTGTTACACTTTGTGCTAGATGGTAGAAAACCAAGGAATGGATCACAATGCTCTGTATTTTGGCCTAGATGTGGTAAAAAGAAGCAAAGGCGGGTGTTAAAAGATAAAGTAGACAAATCAATCATATAGATAACATCAGAACATATGTAAGGTGGAAATGGGTTAACACATATACATTTCTTTCATAAACAGCAGTTAGCATTGATATGTCATTTTCACCTCTTGATTTTTTTCTCTCGAGTGGTAATTGATGTATAGGCACGATTTTATTACCAACTTAATATAATGCAGATATCATGTAGTGCATGAAATTCCGCTAGTATTCTATAGATCTACCCCCTGTCCCGGCCCCCCGTGACCCGATTCAAGCACAACCAATGGATAAATGATCTGATTTATATTCTGGAATTGATGTTTATATTCTTTCTAATTCAATACGTGTTCAATACAGTCAATATTTGTTTGAGGGCAGAGCCGAGACACGCAGATCCCACCGAGCTCGATGATTTGGTTTGTTATATTTTGTCGTAAAAATGAGAAGAAAAGCGAGTATTTGCTGGAGTTTTCGTCGGTGTGGTTAAGAAAAAACGGTGGCAAAATTAAACACATCTCTGTTACTGTTCTCTTGCTCTACATCACCTCACAATTTCAAAACCTGTTTTGAGTGTACTCTCTAATGAAGAACTGATCCCTTACCTTCCATTTTGATAAACTTGTTCTTCTAGCATCTTGTTGTTGTTCTTCTGAAACTATATAAGTTGAGGTCTTTCAGTCAGATGTATGTTAAACATAAGAGGTGTTGAACACAATCCTCCATCAAATGGGGCCAAAGACATGCAGACCAAGGACAACATCATTACGGCAGAAAGGGGCTGTTCATTTTCGTCACTTGATGAACCTTGAGTTGTGATCCTTGGGAAAACGGAGAAAGCTATGCACTTGCAAATTGCAGGGATTATTTGTTGCACTGTACAGAATAATCGCTGCAATTTGCAGCATCATAGCTTTCTCCATTTTCTCAAGGATCACAACTTAAGATTCCTCAATTGACGAAAATAAACAGCCCCTTTGAGATTGGGGAAGAGGACGGTGAGCTGGGCGTTTTAAGGGCCTCGAATGTGGTAAAAAGATGGGTTGATTTCTATTTGACTCTGCATAGATGTATCCCCAGTTGGCTCTCAATGGGCAGTTTACCACTGTTGGTTTCGTCACGGATCTTGACCAGTGAGACCAACGACTGCCCATAGTTTCCTGCCGCTGAGTTGCCCATAGAAAGCCAACTTGCTTAAGAAACCTCTCACGTGGAGGAATGCCTTTAGAAAAGTGCCTTTTTCACCTACTTCTGTCAATTTACATCGGTACAAAATACCAGTCGGATGATAATTGGAGCTAGAGCTATGACATGAGGGCTGTGAAATAAGATTGGTCACCTCAGGCGCAATGGAAATAGCACTGATTGTCGACATCAGATGACATTAATAGAAGCACGAAAAAGAATTTCTTCCGCACTTGGCAACAATTAGGGCAATCAACGTTGATTAGCCAAGGGATACACCAGACTTCATCAAGTGAGGTTTGTGTTATTTGCTAGAGGTTGCGACTTCCTTTTTTAGACCACAGAATCTGTCATGTTACCCGACAGGAAAAATTAAGATAGTTGATAAAACGACGGAACCTCCGGTGAAAGATGCTTTGAAAATAAAGGCGCTGCTCCACTCTACAAAAGTTGCTTTGAGAATAAAGGCGCTGCTCCACTCTATAAAAGCTGCTTTGAGAATAAAGGCGCTGCTCCACTCTATAAAAGCTGCTTCGAGAATAAAGGCGCTGCTCCACTCTATAAAAGCTGCTTCGAGAATAAAGGCGCTGCTCCACTCTATAAAAGTTGCTTTGAGAATAAAGGCGCTCCTCCACTCTAGAAAAGCTGCTTTGAGAATAAAGGCGCTGCTCCACTGTATAAAAGCTGCTTTGAGAATGAAGGCACTGCTTCACTCTGTAAAAGCTGCTTTGAGAATAAAGGCGCTGCTCCGCACGAGGTTTTTTTGTCGTGGGAGTTGGCTCTTACGGGTATTTCACCATTCTTGGTTTCCTACGACTTAACGCCATGACCAGCGACAGGGACGACTGCCCGTAGTTTTATGTGGTGGAGCTGTCGATAAAGAGCTAACTCCCGCATGGAAGCGGCGCCTGTAGCCTGCAGGAGGTAACAACCTTCTAACCAATGAGCGATCTGGAAAGTCATTTATAGACCTGCCATCATTACAGTCCTTCGATGATAAAAAGCAATCTACATGCACAGAATGGCTGGGAGCATGAATATCTAAGTAAAAGCTATATTCTACACTACAGTGTGCGTGGTAGTACACGTCGTCTCCAAATTTCGCAAATTTTCGACCCCAACCGGGGTCTTCTTCAGGCACTTTCTTTTTGGGGGTCGAAAATTTGCGAAATTTGGAGACGACGCTTCCTTTTATATCATTTTGTGTGTCGTTCTTTGTGCTTTCTGTTGGATCTATTCGTGGTAGTACACGACAGAGTTATTACGTCAATTATAGGAGCTGTCAGTGAGTTGACCAATAGACGTGTCACTACGGCCCAATTCAATGCCTGCGGACTCATTCATGGTAGACTGCGCACCAATCAGAAGAATTTTCTATTGTTTTGGTCCGTTAGAAATTTGCTAGAGTCATCTTTTGGCAATAAGCGGGGCTGACTGCTCCTATTGACGATGAGCCCTCTGAGTCTGACCACAGGGAAGATGATGCAGTTTTTACCATCTGAAGGAAGATGTTTGGAAGTCAAATTAACTGCATTATCATGCACTTTGAGTCTTCCTCAGTTTGATAGCAAAGCCACCCTTGCGAAATAACGAAGACCAAACCGTACTCCCACCGACACAACCTGATCGGTTCCTCATGAAATTAATACTGGCTTCCAAAATTCTCGATTTCAAACGCAGGTAGACAAACATAAGACTTTGTCCCCAAGCATGCCAAGTGACAAACCAAAATCTGTCTCGGTTATAATGAAGGTAATTCCTTTTTAATGTCACTCACTGGTCCTTTTAATTGATAGGTGGCACATTGTCATTAAGGCATGATTAATTGCACCCTTGTTAGCCACAATTTCAATTCTGGCTGGTGATCCATCATGTAAATTGCAGGTATCCACTTTACATGATTGGCGATGCTGAAAAACCCTCCGTCGATTTCAATGATTTTGCTATCAGGCGCTTCCTAGGAACGGTACAACAAATTTTGAGTAGTCATTGTTATTCTCATGGGGTACTGATATAAAGGCATGGTAGAAACATACTACACTTAGGGCGTACCCTCTTGATTTTATGCCAACTTGGAGAAGTAAAAAAGTTCATGGGCAGGACATTATGCCAACTTGAAGAAGTAAAAAAGTTCATGGGCAGGGCATTATCATGCCAATTGGAGGAAGTAAAGAAGTTCATGGGCAGGGCATTATGCCAACTTGAAGAAGTAAAAAAGTTCATGGGCATGGAAGCAATGGGCACCTTCGTCAACACTGAATGGGACTGTCATGCCCTCAGGTCCTTTGAGCAGCAAGGGCATTGGCTTTTGAGACAGGCACAGATTTATAGACTGAAGGAGGGGCAGAAGAGTTGGAGGATTGGGCAAGGAGCTACATGTATTTAGTGCAAGAATCAAGCTTTCGTAGTCCGCAATTGAGAAATACTGGCAGGGAAGCCACACTCTTAGCCAAAAAGGTTCTTTAGGGGTTCTTTCTGCCTCACCAGAGGAACCCCAAGGTTCTATATAGAACCTTCTGCAAAGAACCCGAGAGGGTTCCATATAGACCCTTTCTGTCGCCAAAGAACCCCTAAGGTTCCAGATATAATCCTTTTCTGAGGGAAAGGTTCTATCTGGAACCTATAGGGGTTCTTAAACAACCCGAGGGTTCTTAAATCAGAGGGTTCTCCTGGTCTGGCACTTGTTTAGGTTCTTGTCTTTACCCCTTATCAAAATCAAACTCACCTGATAAATCTGTGCTATTTTTGTGCTTGGATTGTTTCTGGTTATGTGACCGCCGTATTATCCAGCGTTCCAGCTGATCCTGACTCACGTGTGAAAGAACATACTTCTCAAGAAATTCCGGGTTTTCGTTCAGATAGGTCGTTACCTCATCCGGGTTAAAGTCTGGAAATGTAAAAGTACAAATTTGCAATAAGAAAGAATGAAAACTTGAAGGTCACAGCAATGGTAGATCACCAAGGCTTCTCGGGACGTGTTTCCTGAAAATTTTGGCCATTTGCATCGGAAATGGGATATTTTATCAACGGTATAGGGTAAAGTGGTACAATTCTAGCCCCTGAGTATACATGTACATCTCCATGCAATGCTGGCCATTTTTACACTCGGGGGCTAGAATTGTACCACTTTACCCTACTGACCACCACTGAATTACATGTAAGAGGGAAAATCGGATATGAAATGAGCATGGTTATGATCTTGTCGCTTGAATAAGTGAGATTTGTTGATGAAAGTTTACAAAATCACCCAGGAAAGTTTCTACATCGTAGGCCTATGTCCTTCAGTTGTACCTGAACATCGATAGCGCTTGTACTCCACGACACTACTGACGCTCGGACACCCTCCCATTTTGATTTCATACAGAATTTCCCGACATCAACTACATGTACCATTCTACACTTTGATGTCAACAGACTTATATTAAGAAATTTTGAAAGAGTGAGAAACTAGGTATGTGTTACAGTAGGGTACTTAAAGACGGCAACCTTTACTATTAAAGGCGATGGGCCTTAAGGTATTGGTCTTTGTACATTGTATGTTGGAGATTAGAAAGTCTGCACCGTAATGAGGATGAAGACTGATCCTGCTCTGAAACTATAGAACCACCTCAAATACCCAGCGCTAATCCTACTGTATATGTTATCTCAAAGTGCTGCAATCATGTTCTGAATGACAAGAAAGACAGCAAGTCCGGTGTAACAGTAAAGAATGTCCCCCTGTAAAAAGTGTCCGCTTCTATTGTACCGTGCGCGGTTACAGAAACGAATCGCCAGAGAAGTTATAATGCAACAGGATCTTTCGTTCCTGGGACTGTTTTTCCTGGGGACATTCTCTGCTTTCGCACCTGGAATGTCCCACAGGACACTGCCTTTAAGACAATAGTCCTGATACGAGAAACAAATAGGCAATCGCGGATGATCAATCACGTGCCGAGATAAAATAGCATGACTGTATTTGAATCGTATCAGATCGGTCACAATTGTACATAGTATTGATCTGTACCCCCGTCAATATAGAAATGAGGACACTGGGGTTTACCATAGAACAAGATTCTTCTTGACCTGTTTCGACAAAGCCATATTTGACCCGCGAACGTTTCTTAATGCTGAACCGCGTGTGCCTCGAGTTTACAATATTCGAGCGAATTCCCACTAAAACTGGCTGACATGACGGTAAAAAGAAGGCATGGGTCGAGTAGGCTATGCTAGGCCTTAACTGTGTCTTATCAGGGCATCCGCAAACAGCTCACTTGTCTGAATGAGATTCTTCTGTTCTGCAAAGAGGATTATTTGGCTCAAATGTTCGATTGAGATTCAAATAGTTCAGCTTTAAGATCTAGACATAGTTCAGCTTTAAGATCTAACTGTAGGCCAATTCAAAGAACACTCACACAAGTTACCAAAGGTCATGGTACGTGTACATGTCGTCTACATGTACATGTACATGTATATGCTGTTGTTTTATCTGCAATGTCTTCAAATGTCACTTAAAAGTTCAACGCATGTTTTGGACACTTTTGGACACTTTCTAGCACCTTTAAATTACCGGTTTACCTAACATTATTGCACATTAGCTACATAATGTCTTCTGTGCGTCATACACCTTAAATTAAACCAATTTAGATGGTAATTCTCACCATTATGCCACAGAGGGTGGCGCCAATACAAACTCTACGGCGAGTTGTCGGCAAAAAACTTTCCTCTGCTGTGCAAATGCACAGGCGAATGATGTGCAAACTAAAGCAAAAGCATTATACATGTACGTTATTCCCCCAGGGTTGAAATGAACAATAAAGATGCATGGAGTGTGAATGACCAAAAAAAGCATGCCTGGAGTGTGAATGATTGCACAACCCTGGGGACCAGGTTGTTTTGATGTTCAATTGAGTTTCAAAATCTCGTCACCGCTGGATTTTAAGGCCCTTCAGGCACACTTTTTGGGGCATCCTGTAGAAAAACTATGGCACTTGACTTTGATCATACCCCTACCAAGGGATTTCTTCCCAGACAGCACTAAAACTTTCAACTTTACGATTTGAACAATCAAAACTTTAAATCCTTACAGACGGATTTAAAGTTTAGTTTTGAGAAATAATGGCTTTTCCATTTAGCTACTGAGCTATTATTGTAAACACTAAGTTCTCGAATTCTCTGCAATGAATGGTACAGCTAGTAGTCGAAGAATCCTAAGGGCTTTAAAGGGTTCTAAAGGTGACGAACCATCCTTTACACAAAGCAACTCACAAACAAGTATCAAGTCTGCCATTATGGTTTTGAACACATTATCGTGATTTTAATTACGGGTCAGTCAACTGACTTTGATCTGAAAATTGAATCACGCCGTCGGCACTTGAAGTAATTACATCAGTCAGGAGAGCACTTACAAAATGTGACCTACTATCAATTTATGGCCAGCTCTGGGAGCATTTTGAAAATAGCAGAAATTCACTCGCTGTGCCAAGAGGCAGCTTCGTAATTTTTTATCCTTTCAAATTGCCGACTCGGCCGGGAATCGAACCCGTGACGCTCAGTCTCGAGTCTGACGTTCAGGCACTGCGCCACCGCGCTCTCAAGATGCCCCTTCTCTTGCGAGGGCGGAAGCGGTTGGAACGGTACATGTATAATATATGGCCTTTTCAGGATGTCACATTCAGGTCTCAAGGCCACTACTTTATTAGAGATGCACAGGAGGAGGACCTGAGACCCTCTCAAACGAGGACGCTATTGAATGCATTTTGCTTGGCTCTCTACTGCAACCTTGTCTAGTCGACATGTTCTTGCTTGCGTTAAGAATTGGTGACCATATGGTCTGTCAAGTGTCAGTATAGGAGCAATGATAACCTAAGTCCTTCATAAACAAACGCGTGCTTCATGTGTTCATAAACGGATTTTCTAAGCAAAATTATTCACTTGTCTCTTGGGGGGGGGGGCAGACTTTTTCATCGGAAATAACTGACATGTGCGCTAATTCAGTCATGAACTTTTCTATTTTGCTTAGCATTGAAAATATGTACCTCGAGGACGTACTATAAATTGACCAAAAAAATGCACGGAAAGAAGGGTAGCCCACTCAAAGCTCACTGCATACATGTAGGCCTACAAATCTATGCTAAATGCATATACATAGATGACCTATATGCCACCCTAATTGGGCCTACTGCTAAGGCAAGTCGTTTGGCAAAGCCATGTAAGGCCTTTATTACTCTGTGGAAAAAGACCATAATCAAGCAAAAATGCTTTCAGCAGTCTTTTTAGAACAAGGAAGAGTTTACCTTGAGTCCGATTCATCTTGAAGGCATGTCCATTATTATCATGAGAACTGTCCACCTTCCTCCACTAAAGCTCTCGCTAACTTTATCAAGCGATGTACAGTTAGTCAAACAGACCGAGACCACAGGTAATATCAATAGTTTTATATATATGCACATACCTCGACATAGTAATACAAAATAAGAATAATGCTTAGCTCAAAATAGTTCCCAACAACTCAAAGGCCAATAAAAGCGTGAACATAAAAGATTAGGCCCGTTCAGGTGGCCAGCAAGGGCAGCTATGCCTAGGCACTGCTAACTCTCCCGTCAAGGGTAATCATGTAGACAAAATAGACTTTGATGGCACAATAATCACAGCTAAAAAAACATGTATCTCTTTTTTTTAAACAGAATAACCCGTTCCTGAATTTATCGCCAACCCTCCGATGTTTACTTTGTCGATAGTTTCCCGGTTGTAATGTAAATTGGATTAAAATCATGTGACCAATTTTAATTCAATCTCCGTTAGACCCACACGAACATTCAAAAAGCATTTTGACCTTTATATCACAGTCGGCCTGATTTGCTACAACGGGGCAGAAAACTGGTGTGGAAAAATCCTAAAAACAACGAAATCACCAATGGTTGGCATGAAAATGCCAAAATGCGGGACTTTTCCTCATTTTTCTGCTTTTTCCTTTGTTTTGTTCAAAAAACCTTGAAATAGTAACCGGTTTCTCACGTGAAAGACATAGCTTCCAACGGGATTCGAACCCACGGACCCTCCCATTAGGCATCAATCGCCAGCACTCAGGGGCAGCACGCCTTAACCACTAGGCCAAATCCCCATCTTCAAATGGTTTGTTCAAAAGAAACAGATGACAATGCCCGTCGTAAACTACTAAAAACTTCACAAATATTCTTCGAATCAAAAATATAAGTAATTGAAAAATTCTTGTTCAAGGGAACTGAAATCATCGCAGCAAGCTCGAACAGTTATCATCAAAACTCTTGGTTGTTGTCCTGAACTTTTTCCATCCACCACCGCGGCCATTACCCATTAACCCGTTTTACATAAAAGAGCCCAAACTGATGGTTCACAATATAGAGGTTGCACGCAGCATTGTGCAAATAAGGGAATCAATGAGTTCCTTAATGACCAGTTACGATTAATGTCGTGTAATATGCATATTTGATTAGACTGAATGTTTGACGACATATACCAAATAGGCAACCATTTTATTCATGGCATCCGTTGTCATAGAAATGATCAAACCGTCGCCATGGTATCAGTTTGTTTACGTTTATTGATTATCAACGTGGTCCTTAGCAGCTCTGAAGATATCGATCACATACGTGTCTGAGGTATTCGCCATTTTTTATTTTCACGATGACCTGACTAGTGGAATGCTGGACTAAGAAAATGGTAACACACAGTTTCGGTCCATATTCATAAAACTACTTATTAAGATTTGTTCAACATAAAAAATAAGTATCACACTTTGACTTACGATTGAATACGGATCCTGAAGTCACAGATTTGAACCCAGCACGCAGAAAAGGCCAATCTGTTGTGTATGAATGTTCTTTGCGTCATGCTGTAGTCCACCTCTTCATGCACATGTGTGAACCCCGTAGGAATCTGAGTGGGAAGGTATCGCGACAGCGATGACAAAAGCCATGTAATTTTCTAGAAGAGAACAATTGTCCTTTGTCGAAGTACCTAGTCATTGTTCATTGTTAATCCCTTATCTCTCATCCCCAAGCTGAGGATCCAGTGACTGCCAACACGACAAAGCCTCCTGGATATGAAAGAGAAATAGAGGCAAGCCTTACCTGCAGGTGGCTTCACATCCCCTGTTGACTTGCTCTCACCTCCCTTTCCACCATGACTCCCATTCAGATGGGCATGTGGACTGTGGCCTGCAAAACGAAATCAAATTGGTAGATCAGCATGGTAGAGGACTCATCGTTAGAATGCACGTCGCAGCATTGGGATTGGAGGGTAGGCAATGGTCTGCAACAACGGAGTCAAATGATAAACATTGAGGAATGTGGACCAACAACAAAAAGGGTAAAAGAGTCCACCTGAAATGGGTACGGTAGGGTGAACCGTGGCTCACAACACAGTCTACTGAGCAAACACTGATACACTGAAAAAAAATCCTAATCATGTTGAGTACTTTCGGGGTACTCGTTTTGTCCGTGAGATGAGTAGAAAGGTACTCATATTGAGTAGAAAGGTACTTATAGCGAGTAGAAAGATACTCATAGCGAGTAGCAAGGAACTCTAAATGCAGCTCCTTGGCCCGATGAGTACCCAATTAGTACCCAATTAGTACCTTTCTACTCATCTCACGGACAAAATGACTGATGAGTAGCCCAAAGTAAATGTACTCAACATGAGCCGAAATTTTTTTTCAGTGTATGGTTACGTGGGCCCTGACCTACAACAACAAAGTATTCAACGAAATGGACCGGTGGGCCCTGGCCTGCGACAGTAGCCTACACTCAACAGAGTAACACTGATATGGGTAGGTGGGTTCTGATCTACAAGAAAACATCTCATCGAAATGGAAGTCGGTTGTCCTTAGTAATTGAGTCGACAGAGAATAACTGATATGGGTAGGTGGGCCTTGTCCCGCAACAATAGAGTTAACAGAGTAAAGGTAGGTGGACTCTGGCCTACAACAACAAAGTATCTTTGAAATGGGTTGGTGGGCCTTGGCCCGCAACAATAGAGTCATTAGAGTAAACACTGATGTGGGTAGGCCCAGGTGGTTGACCACCACAGCAGAGTCCGATGCGTAACACTGATATGGATTGGTCGACCTTGCAACAACCGAATCGGTATTAACACTGCAAACGAACATGCTTGAAACCCACAACCTACACTGAATTGGGCACGTAGCCTAGGCTTTATCACTACAGAGTCTAAATGACGTCAAGACATCTTAAAAGACAGATAACATCTTTTGCCATGCATACCCTGGAGGGGAATTCCAATCAACACACTTACGGTATTACCTGAGCAGAAACATTAAATCAAAGCCTGAGCATTTTCAGCTGTGTGAGCGATAAAAGAAGACTCAGACATGCCAAGCAATTGACGGATTAAAACTCAAAGTTTATGATTTTTTTCTGTCATGAAAATGCCTCAAGGTGGTGCAATTTCTTGGCGATATTTAACATCACCAGATGGTGTTTGAACTTTACAGATACCAGGGTCGGGTTGTAGGCTGTATTAGATCAAACTCAACTTCACTAGCTTGTCAAAAAAATCTTATTTAAGCTTCTGCAGCAAGATACGAAATCTCAATGAGATCTATGGGCGGTTATAACCACAAATAAGACGTTACAAAAAAGACGTTGTTGTAATCATATTCTCTAGTCGTTGTGATATCTCTAGCCGTAGCTAAGAAAGACGTAAGGTGGTGCTGTATCATTTGTAACACTTCGGGTGTTTTCGTCATTCTTCGTGTCGACGACTGCAGCGCCACCTCGCGTCTTTGTTAGCTACGACTAAAGATCACCACAACGACTAGAGAATATGACTACCGTACAACAACGTCATCTTTATTTGCGGTTATAACCGCCCATAGAGATCGTCTCTACGAGGCATGTCTGTGAGCTAAATCCTATGTGCTACCTTATTTCTGCGAGTTTTACATCCGCGATAAGGGTCACCGACACGATTTCCAATCTCCTCGCAGATATGATTTTTGTGCTGCTGCCAGTTCGCATATCAGTGAGATCATCTCACAAATAAGAAGTAGTATCTAGTGCTGCCTGCTTTATTTACACAAAGAGATTTTCGATGGATTTTGCCAACACCACCTGTATTGTAATGTGACGATATTTTGAAGAGAATCCATCATCCTTTAAAATGGTACATCCTTTTTGGTGTACCCTTTCACAGATACTGAACACAAAAGACGAACTATGATTCTAACACACCTAGAGGGATCAGAATAAGAGAACAGCACAATAAAGATCAGGATGTCTTCATCATATCGGGGTGAAGCCGATGACTTGAAAGGAAACCAGATACTTGAGGTGTCACGTGTCGTCAGGATATCAAATCGCAGCCAAGACGTCAATGCAAATGACACAGATCCAATTCCTGTTTCATAATGAGTAATTCCTCATGGTGTGTAACGTGAATCTGAAAATCAGTAAATATTGAAGCCCCACTAGGATTCAATCAGTGGAATATTGTGATGAATTAACCCCTTTTTGTTGGCATACAGGGGGGTCAGGTCTTGCTGATGAGGTGATTGCGATTGCTCAGTAAGAGGTTCCTGTTCTTGAAGCTAGGCAATGATGTAATGGTAAGATAGCAGCAGGTCAATACATGTTCTGTTTTTGTTTTCTTCGATCGAGGTGTCCTGTATCTCCGTCATTCTGTGTGCTTGCTCACCTGGTCATTATGCAAAGTAACATTAAAAACTCCTAATAACCTCAGCTCAGGATAAACTAAGCATGATTACGTACAGTATATGAAAGACTTTTGTGATTATTTTTGGCAGCAAGTTTAGCCAGCAACTTTGGTCGACACATCCGTCTTTTTTACACATCCTGCTCGTAAGTCGATGAGAAGTTTCCTGTCATGATTGCTGCCGACGAAAATCCAGAACCCAAGAAAAGCAAGTAAATTCCTCCCATCCTTCAAAAGGACTTTCGTTGAAGCCACAGACAAATCCCTAATCTCCTCTCAGACGAGGTAAGCACCGGTAACTATGTTTGGGAATCACTTCCAAGGCTTCTGTCCTCAGCCATTTCAGACAAAGTACATATTTTTCATCTATTGAAAGAGCCAGACACCGCAAGAGGGTGTTTGGTTTCTTAAGCTGTAGCACATCTCTATAAATCCAAGGAAGAGATGAAGCGGTAACATACAATTCTCCCAAAAAAGTGGAACCAGATACTTGAGGTGTCACGTGTCGTCAGGATATCAAATCGCAGCCAAGACGTCAATGCAAATGACACAGATCCAATTCCTGTTTCATAATGAGTAATTCCTCATGGTTTGTAACGTGAATCTGAAAATCAGTAAATATTGAAGCCCCACTAGGATTCAATCAGTGGAATATTGTGATGAATTAACCCTTTTTTGTTGGCATACAGGGGGTCAGGTTCTGGCTGATGAGGTGATTGCGATTGCTCAGTAAGAGGTTCCTGTTCTTGAAGCTACAGGCAATGATGTAGTGGTGAGATCGCAGCAGGTCAATACATGTTCTGTTTTTGTTTTCTTCGATCGAGGTGTCCTGTATCTCCGTCATTCTGTGTGCTTGCTCACCTGGTCATTATGCAAAGTAACATTAAAAACTCCTAATAACCTCAGCTCAGGATAAACTAAGGATGACTACGTACAGTATATGAAAGACTTTTGTGATTATTTTTGGCAGCAAGTTTAGCAAGCAAAAAACTTTGGTCAGCACATCGTCTTTTTTACACATCCTGCTCGTAAGTCGATGAGAAGTTTCCTGTCATGAATGCTGCCGACGAAAATCCAGAACCAAGAAAAGCAAGTAAATTCCCCCATCCTTCAAAAGGACTTTCGTTGAAGCCACAGACAAATCCCTAATCTCCTCTCAGACGAGGTAAGCACCGGTAACTATGTTTGGGAATCACTTCCAAGGCTTCTGTCCTCAGCCATTTCAGACAAAGTACATATTTTTCATCTATTGAAAGAGCCAGACACCACAAGAGGGTGTTTGGTTTCTTAAGCTGTAGCCCATCTCTATAAATCCAAGGAAGAGATGAAGCGGTAACATACAATTCTCCCAAAAAAGTGGAAATGGGATGAAAATATTTGGACATTGGCTTCTTTCATGTCGATGATCATGACATAGACTATATTTCTGCTCAGTGATGAATACTGACATTCTTTCTGCTCAGTGATGAATACTGACATAGACTTTCTTTCTGCTCGATGATGAATACTGACATAGACTTTTCTGCTTGGTAATGAATACTGACATGGACTTTTTTCTGCTTGATGATGAATACTGACATAAAATTTCTTTCTGCTTGATGATGAACACTGACATACTTTCTTTCTGCTTGATGAACACTGACATAGACTTTCTTTCTGGTCGATGATGAATATTAACATAGACTTTTCTTTCTGCTTGATGATGAATACTGACATTGACTTTCTTTCTGCTCACAGTGATGAATACTGACATAGACTTTCTTCCTGCCTGATAATGAATACTGATATTGACTTTCTTTTTGCTTGATGATGAATATTGACATTGACTTTCTTTCTGCCTGATGATGAATACTGACATAGACTTTTTTCTGCTTGATGGTGAATACTGAAATTGACTTTTTTTCTGCTTGATGATGAATACTGACATTGACTTTCTTTCTGCTCGATGACGAATACTGACATTGACTTTCTTTCTGCTCGATGATGAATACTGACATTGACTTTCTTTCTGCTCGATGATGAATACTGACATTGACTTTCTTTCTGCTCGATGATGAACATTGACATTGACTTTCTTTCTGCTTGATAAATGAACATTGACACTGACACTGACTTTCTGCTCAATGATGAATATTGACATTGACCTTCCGCTGTACGCCTGGACACAGCTTCATAACCGCAGGTGGTCTCACGCCAGTATCATTTCAACAGAGTTCTACACTAATATGATGAGACAGTAGTTCAGCCACACCATGCAGACCCTTTCATCCCCTGGCCTCAACTTGTCATTTTCTCTCAAGTCTCCGCCGTCCTCCAGCAGTTTATTAACAACTCACGACGACAACAACAACGACAACAATAATATTGATAATCATGCGCATATAAATCATGCAGAGATGATTGACAGGAAATTACCTTTGGAAGCCATGGCAGGTTTATTGGGCGATTTACTGTACCGTGTGCTGGATATATGTTTTGCTGCTGAAAAAAACGCCATAGAGAACCGTGTCAATTGCTAGATTTGCAATCAGGTATAATACCTAGGTTTGTGATGCTAATTTCAATTAGTAGAGATTGCCAATGGCACCTTCACATCAAATATAGTTACTCTATGATTCTTGGCAAAGAGGATAGAGGTTCTTTGGCAGGACCTAGAAAAAACTGTTATTCTGAAAACAAATCTTATATGCTTCACTGTCTGTCAATTCAGATGGCTTCAACACCCCCTCTCCAATGCCAATCATCTCCATTTGCAAATATACATGTACAGGATCTTCAAGATGATACACATGTAGGGTTCACTTTCTAGTGAAAGCATGGAAGAATATTTCTTTCAAGCCTTAACTGCCCCTGACAACACACTATAAGCTTTGAAATATTCATACCTGGCCGGGCGTCTTCTAGTTCATCCTGTTTCAAACCATTTCCTTCGCTTATAACTTGACAGCGGCACAAAGGCACGGTGCCCATTTTCAGTCAATTAACAAAGAATGAAAAGGAACTGCTCAACACCTCGGTGCCTCTCAATTGGCGGTCTAATTCTGGTTTCCTTTGATAAACTCACTGATATTCATACTAAAGTGATGAATATGAAGATTCTCAGTTGATCAAATGACACTTGGTTTGGTGACAAGATCCGTAAAATGAACGACATCAACACAAGAAATAAACTGTCCTATCCATTATCAATTCACATAGACAACTTTTCGAACAGACGTCACTGAATCACACACCACCAACCGCCAGACGAAAAGATGAAAAGCCCTGAGGACTTCAATTGGTAGAAGTTGTTGACTTTCATTAAAAGGTAAGGAAAGGCGAAAGAAATGTATATTTTGCAAATTGTGTCGTACATGTAATCCTTGGAAGTCATGAAACCTAATGGAATCCAAGTCCAGGTTACAGTCAACAACAGCTGTCACAATCCTTGTAAATCGTGAAACAGTACAAATGAAGGAAAGCTGAGGCGAATCTTTTGACTTTACCAGCACTTCAACAAGTCCTTACATCACAAAATAGCGAGTAACGAAAGTGGATTCAAGCCTGTTGAGTTCACGAACTTCCAAAGAATCCCAAGTCCAACAACGTCAAATAACAGGCACTTGGTTGTCCAGCTCAAGGAAAAGCAAGCTCAAATGAAACAAAGTCGAACTTCCCATCAGAAATAATTGCAGTCGTAATCCTTGTAAAAGATGTAATACAAACTGAAGACTGGGAGCCAGATCCAGTTGCTTTTCAGGAGCAGTAATCCTGGCAAATGATGAAATACGTAACTACAGCTAAGAGACATCAAAGTCCGCCAAGTTGAACCTACTAACAGCTGTTGTTTCCTTGTAAATGATGAAACAGCAGAACAAATCAAAGTCAAACTTTGTCGAGATAGAAAAAAACTTATGACCAAATTGTATGACGCAAGGTACATGTATTTGGCGACCCCTGTCAATTTATATGTGTTAAATGATAGGCAGACATGTAACCTCGTACAGTATGCCTCACGTTTCGTCCAACAACAGTTCGTGGCGTCCGGCCATCAACCGGAGCACATATCCCCTCGTTATCCGTCGAACGCTTCGCGTTTCTAATCGAATGGAATATCGGCTAACAATATACGGCCATTAAAAACCGCCATATGTTTCATAACACAGTCATTTGCAACCAGGGAAATTGCATGATAGAAGGAAAACAAAGAGAAATGTAAATAAATCACATGCGAGGCACAATTAACGTTTTCATCCTAATAAGTTTCTCCTATATCAAAGAGCTGTTGCGTATCCGACAAGTGGAAATCGTCAAATGAACATGCACATATGAAACATGAAACTCGAGAGATCCTGGAGCAATAATCTCCCTGTTGGTATAATGACAACATTGGATTTTCTCGGGCACAATCGACGTGAGGCATGGCGGGGTGCAACCCGAGGTAATCATTGGTTCTGATGCTCGCTCCCTCCGTTACTGCATACAAAGTTTTGCGCGGTGACGTAGGGAGCGAGCGCTGAGAACCTCTGGTATTCTCAGGATGGGCGGGCTGTAGGAGGAATGAAAACAGAACTTTAGCAGCACACGTCACCACTTTCATTGCTCATACCGGCAATTTTCGTGGTCGCCACGAAAATGGCCAAGTGTGCTGTGGCAGGTGTAACATCTGTGAGTGTTTCTGTAGCTCAGTGTTCCCCAACAATAGAAGCGGCCTAGAATGGTTATTGTTGGGTTAGTTGCCGCTTAATCCGTCAGGAGGGAAACAATAAGAAAAACACAGAAATACGGGGAACACTGACCGACGTTACACCGGCAATGACCACTCACCACGGAAATTCTGTGGTGACCACGAGTTGCCACAAGTTGCCGAAAATCAAACAGGCTTGATTTCTCACCACAAAAATTGCTCGTGGTTGCGAGTTTTGGTGATGCGTGGCCATCAGCAGCACACGAGACCACTGAGTGGTGACGTCTGCTGTAAACCGCAACCACCACAAAAATTGCCTGAACGAGCAACGAAAATGGTGACGTGTGCTGCAGGCTAGGCAATTTTCGTGCTAGGCAATTTTTGTGGCGATTGCCGGTTTACAGCAGACGTCACCTCTAAGTGGTCTCGTGTGCTGCTGATGGCCACGCATCACCACAACCGGCAACTACGAGCAATTTTCGTGGTAAGAAATCAACCGGTTTACTCTCGGCAACTTGTGGCAACTCGTGGTCACCACAGAATTTCCGTGGTGAGTGGTCATTGCCGGCCACAGCACACTTGGCCATTTTCGTGGCTACCACGAAAATTGCCTGTATGAGCAACGAAAGTGGTGGCGTGTGCTGCAGGCTTAAAGGGATGGTGTCTGAAGAATCTTCGACGCAAAAAACTACATGTATTTACCGATGAATAAGATTCCGATAAGTCAATAATTTTAATCCCTCTGAGTCAAAGTTTTGGAACGCCTGAAAGATCTTGACGTGAAAGTAATGATTGCTGATGCTGGACCGCCTTTGATCAAAGCCTAATCGGGTTCGCTATTAGATCGGAGGAGCAATAAACCTTTTCCAAAACGTTAGGTGAAAGTGAAAGCTGGTTTGGCAATCGTCAACACCTTTCAAGGCGCTGCAGCTCCACGACGTGAGAGTTGTCGTGTGCAAGCTGGCTTTCCCTGGAACTCAACCAATTGAAAACTATGGGCAGTTGTTTATGTCAAGGAAATCAACGACGGTGATGAATTGCAAATTGAACTCTTGCGAGCAGGCAACGGCAAGCTGGAAGTTTGACCCTGACTTTCGACCCAAATGATATTACTTTCGATGATACATGTATTACAGAGTTCCATCTATATGTACCACTTGCTTTGATGCTGATTAAGATTCATTCAAGATCGTCCTGAAATGATCATGATCATGATAAAAAAATGGCTCTCCCATTCAAGAGCCACTTCTCCAACAATTGGAATAGGAAATTGAAATCGGGTTTCTAAGGTGAAAGACATTGCTTCCTACCAGAATCGAACCCACCAACAATTGAATGAATCTCCAACAATGGGGAGCGCCAATTGGTCACGTGATGACTACTGATAGAGCAGACGAGACACCTAGCGTTGACCTATGCCCATTGTTTGAGAGATGCGGTTCACCAAGCACGGCCAATCACACCTTGATTCGTCATGAATAATAGGTGGCATTGGTGTACTATCAGTTCAAAACCACGCGTATATTCTCGCGTGGTCTGCGTGATCGGGGTTCCCTATTGGCATGTCAATTGCTGGCAATTTGAAGCAATGAACCATTGACGACAACACCTCTGGCTACTTTCCCTTCCATTCACGTTTAGCTCCCGAAAATCCAGGAGTGGTGTTTCTCAGGCGTCATTGGCTTGAAATTGGCTCTCAGTGAGTTAAGGAACTGTTTAATGTATCGCAAACAAACAAAGGAAAAAATCAGGCAATTTTGTCGGGACTTTGCTAACATCAATGGAACATTAAGGATATTGAGATCCAATGCTATTACCTTAGACAAAGGACAAAAACGACTGGGAGATTGACAGAGTTAGGAAAGCTATAATGGAATGAGATGATGATTAAACAGAGATGCCTGGGTCGTTCGGACGGGAATTCGAGCGTCTTGCTTTTCATCGTTCGTTCTTCTTGATCAGAACCATCACGGGTTCGTTTCGCTATGCCTTTGGACAACACCCTGCCGGAGGGTCGGAGCATAGGAGGCGAAATGACCGGATGCCTTATACCCCCATCACACTGAAGTCGTTCTCAAAACGTCCTGCCCCGTCCTAAAAAAATCGTAAAACGGGCTAGAACGTGTACCCTTGGCCAAATAATGCTTTGATGTACTGGAGCACCCTTCCCATCCACGAAGTTCGTAAAAAGACTGTAAAACGTTGCCACTACGTCCACTCCGTTCGCACACAGTTTGAGCCCGTTCGGCAAAATTTTCAAGGACGTACTGAGAACTAGCTCAGTGTGATGGGGGTATTACTATTTCTAGAAGCCGTTCATACACGTCAAGTTATTACAAGCTTCTTTGCGAGCAACTACAGGTCCATTTTTCGAAACCGAATGCTGAGTCACCTTAACTTTCTTATGTCCCAATCACACTGAGCTAGTTAATGTACGTTCTTGAAAATTTTGCCGAACGGACTCAAACTGTGTGCGAACGGAGTGGACGTAGTGGCAACTTTTTACAGTCTTTTTACGAACTCCCTGGACGGGAAGGGTGCTCCAGAACATCGAGACATTATTTGGCCAAGGGTTACACGTTCTAGCCCGTTTTACGGTTTTTTAGGACGGGGCAGGACGTTTTGAGAACTACTTCAGTGTGACAGGCCCTTTACAAAAAAGATCACTTACCATCACTCGATCTCGGAGGTAGAGCATTACTTTTCCTCTTGTATTTGCTAGATTTCCCGCCCATGTTTCGACTAAAATCTGTCAATTTTCATGATATTCCTCGTTAAAATCACACAAGTTGTACGTCATTTCTTGATCTGCGTATGTATGACGCCCAGCTCAGACTGAATTGTGACGTCTTTGAGATCACAGGACAGGTACAGCACAATACAGTGCAGTAAATCTCATACTACACAAAATATATGACATCAATAGACAAAACTTAAAGGTTTCTTCAACCAATGATTTATTATCTGTCAAAGTTCAGCGAATATCAATCATAAAATTGCTGTTTGATATCCAAATGGTAATGATAGCTCTTGTTCACCCCGAGATGCACTATAAGATAAACATTTCTGCGCTTAGGTCCCCTTGTTGAGTTTTAAGAGTTCGTATCACAGGACAGATTTCTCGAAATTCACTTTAACACGACCTTTGGTATCGACATATGCAGAGTTTTCAAATAAGACTATGTGAATACATCAATAATGCGTACCCTAACACGTCTCGCTTCATTCACGACAGACAACTGATGCCTCTGGCCACAAGCCACGTAGAAAACCACTCTATTCTTGTGTATAGAGATGAGGTCTTTTGGGCAACATGTCTCTGATATCGCTAAGAAACTAGCGAAGCATATAGTTATTCATAGATAAGTATACATCAATAGATTCCCGTTCGGGTTTGGGGCAATGAAGAAAGGAGTTTATATGAGGTTTGTGTGTGGTTAGAGACGGGCACGCGCGACCAAAAGCACATCCGACTGGAAGGAATATCTTTCCTTTTTCTCTACTATTGGTGTACAGACCTGACACTAGGTGTCTCTATGCAGGGAAGCTCGTTTCTCGCAGGGTAAGGCGCTACTCCACTAGACAGATTACGTCGACACTTTCTGTCAACCAACTCTCGACAGAAATGCCAAACGTCTATCCACTTCAAATTAAAAAGTCTGTTTATTACTATATGACAATCTTTCAATAATCCTTCCACTTGACAGCAGTAACTTCTGAGACAAACTTCCGAAAATTTTTCTGCACTGTCGTTTCGTTATCCACTAGAGATTTTCTCTCAGACAACTTCTAACCAACAGTGAAAACTGTCTAGTGGAGTAGCGCCTTTAGGTTCCAAGAAAACAGAACATAAAAATGTGAAGGTCGATCATCACCTCTGAAATGATCGATCACAAACAGCCCCTTTCCCTTTCCATCGGGAATGGCGAAAACAGTGGATGGTGGTAGCAATCCTTATGAAGTCAAACAGGGGAGGTAGGATGACATGAAGATATCTTTACATAATAGACAGTACCTTGGTGATCCGCTACTCCGCAACACTTCTTCAACTGCATTGACTATATTCGGGCATGATGCTAAAACTGCTGCATTCTCCAGCTCACAGCAAGTAGGCTTACTGTAATCAAGCCCTCCTTGACAGATAGGCTAGGCCTACAGGTGGCCCATAAGCGACGCTCCACCCTCACCCAATGTGACACTCATTTTGATATTGTCCCTCGATGGGAGGTGTCCCGACTTGTGAAACAGTTTTGAGATTGCTGTGTATTGGTGGCATCTTCTTGACAAAACAGCTTGTAACCAGAGGTTCTGTTTTGGCCGAGAGCATTTCAACTGAGTTGCGAGTGACACCTAGTGGTAAATCCAGGCACCAACAGCCTAACTGCGACATTTTTGCGTAGCAACGATTACAGGTAAATGAAAGGATGATTGATAAAAGGCGGCTTGATGCGAATCTATGGAATGAATAATGAGTATAAATGACTATTTGACAAATCCAGGGCAGTCGTAACAAGGAAATCAATGCCTCGAACAAGAGCGACGTGATACAGGTCACTCAGCTGCGAGTTATATTTGGACGAAGTGAGAAAGTGACGTGGAATTTCATCACGAAGCTCTCAGCGTTGCACAGGTGGTTTATATCGCAGTACCTGGACAAACCTTGATCCATTGATCCATTGTAATTCTAGCAACAGTAATGCTGGATGGATGAAATTTGTGGGCCGAGAGGTACAGAATGTCATATTATGCAAATATACGTGAGGCACCTGAGCGAGTTTGCAAGACTGGAAAACGTCAGTGAGCCTTGTCGTGGACGTAGAGATGTGGACAAGAGATGTAGGACAAATGGGTTTAGCTCACTCGGAGACATGCTTTGCAGAGATGATCCCACTAAAGCATGGCGCACACCAGCGATTTTTCCAGCGATTTTCTAGGTGACCGGCCTTGCGACCACAGTTTTTTTAGTTTTTTTGACTCGTTTGCGACAAATGCTTCCTTGGAAGATCNGAATCTATGGAATGAATAATGAGTATAAATGACTATTTGACAAATCCAGGGCAGTCGTAACAAGGAAATCAATGCCTCGAACAAGAGCGACGTGATACAGGTCACTCAGCTGCGAGTTATATTTGGACGAAGTGAGAAAGTGACGTGGAATTTCATCACGAAGCTCTCAGCGTTGCACAGGTGTTTTATATCGCAGTACCTGGGCAAACCTTGATCCATTGTAATTCTAGCAACAGTAATGCTGGATGGATGAAATTTGTGGCCTGAGAGGTACAGAATGTCATATTATGCAAATATACGTGAGGCACCTGAGCGAGTTTGCAAGACTGGAAAACGTGTCAGTGAGTCTTGTCGTGGACATAGAGATGTGGACAAGAGATGTAGGACAAATGGGTTTAGCTCACTCGGAGACATGCTTTGCAGAGATGATCCCACTAAAGCATGGCGCACACCAGCGATTTTTCCAGCGATTTTCTAGGCGACCGGCCTTGCGACCACAGTTTTTTTAGTTTTTTTGACTCGTTTGCGACAAATGCTTCCTTGGAAGATCAGTGATGTCGCGGATGACATCACTGATCGACCTCAAAGGTAATTATCGCATGCGACGTAGTAGTCGTATTGGTAGTCGCCCCATTTTAGTCGCACGTGTGCGCCATGCTTTAACAATATGTGTGCTTGGTGGATAAGATCCCATGGCACGGGTCCTGTCACGGAGTGTTTCTGCCCACTACCTGGAATCTTTTGTGTGCTTGTGCCTCTCTCACACTGCATATACAGTGTACGTAGACTGACCCACCTTCAGGTGGACATAGAATGATATCAATATGATATGGCATTTTCTACGATATTTCTGCAAATTTACTCAAAAACTCCGTTGTTCCAATAATATTCAAGAAGATCGAGTTTGATTTTCATAATCTTTTGTATCACTGTCACTTTAAACTTGAATGATAAATAAAACCAATGTGTACATGTAAATGAAAGATAAATACACATTTTGGGCTATAAATAGCTCGGAAATAGCACAGAACTATTGAAAGCACCACCTTAAGAATCAAATTTCTGTATTCAGAATACTTCAGTGAACCACGGAGAGCAAGAACTTAGTCACACAACAAGGCAGCATTTGACCAAATCAACTTTCGCTGATATAACGTATTTAAGAAAATCAATGAGAAATAATATTTCAAAACAGGTGTACGTACGTTACAAAAAATCAAGTCTTTATAAATATAACATTATCGATGATTTGCAGGGAGTGGCCTGCAAAATATTGTTGGACAACTAATGTACATTCATTTTTCATAACGTACGGACCAAATCAGGCCATATTTCTGGTCTATGAACTTGAGGTGGAGTTGATCTATTGACAGGTAATGTATAGAACAACAATTCCACGACAAGATTTCAAAGAGAACCAATCAGAATGCCGATCAGGGTTTTGTTGCACTGACCAATCACTTGGAGTGTTTCTGATCACTGCTATTGTTGGTAACCAATTACATGTAGACAGTGTCTATTGTAATCATCATGGTGGTTGTTACTATTGCTCATTTTGGTTGTTTTCAGCCAATGGATGGCAGGCATCGTGATTGTATCTTTGCCTATACTTCAGTAAGAGAAAACAGGTTATGTGTCTAGTTATAGTCAGAAGTGTAATATTTGAAGTTGTATTTGATCTATGAACGTCACCATATTACTAGTATCTCATGACTGTGGAATAGGGAAACACTTGAACACAAGGAAGTGATTAAGTGGTTTGGTACACTGGTCAATAGAACAACATGTTCTGTATAAATGATCCTTTCATTGATATTTTGAATCGTACCATTTGACTGCACTACTACCGGGACTACTACACGAACGATAAAAGACCACCGGGAGTTGGCTTCAACCTTTTAGCAGATTTCCATTATTTCTATTTACATAGTATACTGAAATGGTGGCATGTACACATGGGTTGTCTGGCGATGTACAGGTACCAGTCCGTTTCTTACCCATTTTGTCGGAAACAAAATGCAGATACTTTTTAATATCGAAAGCGTGTTTTAATACCCCCTTTTGTATATCACTGTTAACATGTTCCTTATTAGGCCTATGTGATATTCCACCTCCTGTGATATCTCAATTTTATAATTAATTACATGTAATTAAATAATTAATAATAATTAATAATTAATTTACTTTTATTCATGTTCGTTATTTAATAAATGTGTTATATATACTTTAGTATGTTCGATATCGGTGCAAGAGGTTCTTAAGCTCATGTTATGTAATTTATTCAAATACCGATGAAAATAAAGTTTATTCATTCATATTCATTCATTATTCAGATGATAAGCCACCAAATCTGTATGCGTGATCGTCTCGACCTAAAGATGCCACCACTTGCAAACACGACCAAATCTAAAGGTCATAAAGCCACAAAATCATACAACCGTGACCAACATAGCGTGAATGTTATATACCCCTTTGAAAGAGAGTGAAACGCGAATGATTGATCCTGAATATGTGGCAATTGCACATTATCATAAACGCACGAAGGCCTCAAGTAAAAGTTTGTTCCATTTAACTCCATTATCCTTCAAATCAATTCAATATTCACTAATACCCATAGTTGTGGGGAAGAAGGACTGTGGATCTGTAGTAAGCGCAGCGGTTGGCATGAGAGTGACCTGTTTGAATGCACTCCAAACGACCACGATATCCATTGAAATCTTGTTATATGGATATTCTAATAGAGTTGGTTGTACACGGTTATGCTCTTGAACATGATATATGGTGCAAGGATCGAATAATCGAAC
>NMRB01000061.1:295417-328502 GCA_002633025.1 Notospermus geniculatus
AAACCTGCACCGATTTCATTTTCGCAAGCTGTGCAATCTGCGAAAGCCTTCCAGGCATAATCAGGGGCCAATGATGCCTTGAGAGCGCCACCAGGGAGGCAATGGTACAATTATCGGCAAAACGCGATACCGATACGTTGAATTCAATGTTTCCGGAGCAGCAAGAACACCAATTTCGATGACGGCAGGACTTCCCTATTCAGTGTCAACCACTCCCCTTCTCTTTGAAGCACCAGTGCAGGAAGGTGTCTGATCAGGTTACCTTCACGAGTAGGCATTGATTGGATGTGAATAGGTGATGAATATCAAGATACACAGATAATGATCCTACATCAAGAGCATTATCATGCACATCAAACATCAAGTTACCATGGCAATGGTAAACAATAAAGATGACAGTTTGTTTTGCAGTTACTGTGTGTGGACATTAATTGAACCCATTAATTTTTGTCATAATGCTGCTCGAGAAATTACACTAATTGGTCACCGACTACTGGTGGTCGGTCTTGTCTGAAGCTCTTTACCTCAACTGCCCCACTTGCATCCACTGGCACGTATAAAAAAGAGGTACATGTGCATGTTCCTATACCTGTACATGTAGCTCAGGTGCAAAAAAGGAACCTATATGGCGTCAGGTACAAAACACAGGTACCTATATAGCGTCTGGTACAAAACAGGTACATATATAGCGTCAGATACAAAACAGGACCTGCACGGCGTCAGATTAAAACAAGTACCTACATGTATATAGCGTCAGGTACAAAACGGGTACCTAGTCTATAGCGTCAGGTACAAAACAGACACCTATATAGCGTCAGATACAAAACAGGTACCTATATAGCGTCATATACAAAACAGGTACCTACATAGCGTCACATACAAACAGGTACCTATATGTAGCATCAGATGCAAAACAGGTACCTATATAGCGTCAGATACAAAACACGTACATGTACCTATATAGCGTCAGATACAAAACAGGTACCTATATAGCGACAGATTTCCCTTTCCGATTTCGTGTTTCGAATGATTTAAGGATCAGGTTACACATATAACATGTCCCGAAGATATACCTTGGGCGTGACAAAGAAAGATTCTCGCATTTTAATAGGAGATGAACTCTGCTAAGAAACACATAATAATAGTTATCAATAAAAGTCATATCGTGTGTTTTTGTAATGCAATACGGTTATGACATGCAGACCAACCATTTTCCTTGGAATAGGCGGTCATGACCGTTAGGTTATATGATCTATCGCTTCATAAAGATGACTGGATTACGCCATTCGTATAGAAATGACCATAACTGATGAAAGTCTGCCATGGAAACTGATCTGGTGATTTCTATAGCAACAGGTGAATGAGGAGGTGTAAGAGGAGAGGGCTTCCGATGGCTGCGATTAGTGAAGTATTTCCAGAAGGGAAAAATGCCTGTTAAAGGCCCCTTCCATCGAGTGGTGAATAAACAAGAGCCTTTTTTTGTTTGCACCAGCCTTCTGTTCACCAGATTTTGAGTTCAAGTAAGTCTGCAACTGGAGGTCAATACCCAAAACGGAATGCTCTGCAAATATATAAAGCAGTTCCGTTCCACATACTGGTAGGCAAAGGTCGAGGAATTATAATTTGGCCATGTCCGCTAAAGAGTTGTGCACAGCACTACGACATCAATCTTTTCCAGGACTGGAGGGATGAACGCTTGTCGTGGACACCAAGTGATAGGGCGAATAGGGTTACCAACATACTAAGAATGACGAACTTAGAGCAAAGAACATGCTTTAAGACCCCAAATATGGAAGAGGTAGGATTTAAATGTTGTGGCCAAAACTTCTGAAACCCATGGATACATTCAGGCAATACTCTCCCTTGGTAAAAAGGATCCATGAAGGGTGGAAGTCAGGCCTGTCTACACGATCATACATTTGTTCAAAACATCATCAAACATTTGTGTGATGATGTTCATGGACAGATATTTGATTGTGTAGGCTGTTTTCCCAACAAACTTGAACAGCAACCAACATGTATGATGATGTTCAAATTTGTGTGATGATGTTCAGGACAAAATGTATGATCGTGTGGACTGTTTTCCCAACAAACCTGAACATGTTTGATGATGTTCAAATTTTTAGCTGCATGTTTCATCTTGCCAATGCAAAACATCCCAAAAAAAAATGTGTGATGATGTTCATGGACAAATGTATGATCGTGTGGACGGTTTTCCCAACAAACTTGAACAGCATCCAACATTATCCTTTCTCCATCATACTTCATCATACAAAGTCCATGAATGTTGGACTGTAAATCGAAATCCACAACAAACTTGAACATCATCATGCAAGTGTATGATGCTGTTTTGAACAATGTATGATGATGTTCAAAATTTTAGCTGCATTGTCTTAAGACAGAAATCGACACACAAGCTTGGACATCATCATACAAATGTATGATGATGTTTTGAACAAATGTATGATCGTGTAGACAGGCCTTAAGTAGGACACAGAGGACGAACCACCTCCAAAACACAGATTACATCATACAACTTAAGAAAACACCTATGTACATGTACAGTACCTGCTTGAAATAATACGTTTATGAGGGAAAAATCCTGCTTACCTTTCACAACCATATCTGGTTGTCCAAGCTGGTTGTACCGCTGTCCTGCTGTCGTCGCATTGTATGAATACGGACTCTTATAAGATGAGGGAAGCACTCCCTGATGAAACCGAGCTGCCATTTTTGGGCTTGCGTTGCCCTTTTTGTTTACCCCAGGTAGCGGAGGCAAACGTCGGGAGTTCACTTGCCTAGCCGGGCTAGACATTGTTTCATTCTTTCCAGTGGTTCAAACTGGAAGCCGCGTTGTGGTGCTTGTCACGGGAAGACTTCCATCTTGTCCTTGTATGCCCTTGCAATGCCAGCAATTAGGCATTGATTGCGGCTGACAGCCGGTGCACAGAAATAGATATCGTTCTGAAAATCATCAATAGTTTCGGTTACTGGAGAATGCCTTGCGGTAGTCTATCAAAGCTCAATCAAATTGTTACAGATGGATGTAATGACAGTTCATTCAGAATAAGTTTCGAAGGATACACCAGAAAGTCTTCTTCTTTTAGTGGAAATTTCAAGGGTGGGATTTTGCAGAGAGCGAGATTGATTGTCACTAGGCCTACTATTTTAGCATTATTTTCCACACTTTTATTTATACTTTCAAATCTCGTCTGTACAGGTTTTTTGTTTGAAGTGCCCTGAGGCAATTTAGAGTAAATCATTATTATTTTTATCTTTAACTTCGATTACATTTCATTTCCAATTAGTTTTATATACGTGTGCAAAATGTGACAATCATGCAATGTGAAAAACTCATAAATCTCTTTATAACTGATAAGTCAAATTTCAAACAAAATGGACTCAGTTATGAATCAACACACACCACTCGTGCAGTTTTTGGTCATGGGCAATTTCACTGGACATTCAACAGCAATGATGTCAAATGATTGAATGAATTCACATGGGACTTGATAAAGATCTAAACCCTTAAAAATCACGGTGCATTCCCATGACTAGAAAATATGTTACTGGATTGTATAACAACAGCGACTCATAGATTTTGGGCCTGCCACCAAACGAAAGTATGCAATCGAAGAAGTGCAAATTATTGAAATACACAGCCGATTATACAATCTAATAAAATAGGCCTACTTGCTAAGGTTTTTTACTAACCCACCAACTAGACGCACTGGTCAATGGGTGTGCATGCACTTGCACGGTGTACCTTGAAAACGCGCGGCGCCAAAATGATCGGTCGCCAGTATGCCTGGCTCTCAGGCCTACAGATTGACAAAGATTACAGTAAACCGTTAAACTTACATGTACCTGTCAACGAAGAAACCGATAAATAATTTCCCCACCAAATATCTTGCGTTCTAATCGGCAAAGTCTTTATCGTATTCTTCCCTCCGGCTCTATTGAATGAAAATGAGAATCTACGTCTGTTGTCAGTCTTGGACTGTCATCGCTACACGCGAACACATGGGCAACCATTATAACGAATGTGATCATCACGCCATCTCTCGGTCAAATGATAGGCGCACACAGACGAATGAACGCTCAGACGTACTTGGCACAACCTTTATTTCGGCCTCAGCCACGAATGAACGCTCAGACGTACTTGGCACAACCTTTATTTCGGCCTCAGCCGAACTGGCTGAGCCCAGAATACTAGTATCGCTCTGCAACGCTGTGTACAGCTGCAGTAGGCATAATATCAAACCGGCCGGATTTAAGGATTATGGCTGTACCATCAGGCATAGGCCTATACGCTGTTTCGTGCCTCCTCGAAGTCGCATTGCAGCAGCCAGGGCCTGAATTCCGAGTCCTCCCGAAGGACACAGCATGCAGTATCATCCCTACTTAGACATCTACTCCTAAATTTGACTTTGGAGACGATCTTCAGAGCGATCCAGTCAGGCCATGTTGCAAGCATATTGTTGTCAGCTTTGAGAAAACTAGTACATGTAGGTCCACACTACACTCTGCAGCACCACACACACACAACCAAACACCTTGATTGTCTGAGGAGGAGTGATTTATTACAGAGTTTTCGCAAAGCCCCCGAATCGCCAACGCGAACATCTGTCCTTTTGTTCAGCGCTCTCTTCGTGGCATCGAACAATGGATTGGGCGTTGGCGTTGGCGTTTCGGGGGCTTTGCGAAAACTCCCTATTAATTAGCAAACCCGAATTATACAAAGGTGGCAGTGAACAGAAAAATACAATGGTCAAATCTATTTCAAAGTCGGATCTATTTCAATTCATGGAAGTAATGGCCTATACACACGATCCAATTTTTCATCCAATTTTCTGAATATGCTCAATAAAGGCTTACATGCGGGTTTATACATTAAAGCTACAATTATTATTGGCCCGGAATCTGAATTTCCAAATGAAATGTCCAGGGACATTGTGCTCACCTCTGTCATAAGTCTCTGTGGTAAAGTAGAACTTTGACACTCATGGTGAATGATGAAGAATCAGTACAGACAAGATAAAGCTGAACACACCAAATTATTTATCTGATCAGCAATAATAAATGACATAAACTCAGTCAATGACCGTCAGAAGGAGTTAGTGATATTTGTGAGCAAACTGCTTTCCCCTGTTCGCCGCAGATGTCAAAAATTCTATTTTTTCAAGATGGCCACCTGGCGGCCATATTTGAAGTTTGTTGGAACTGAAATCTTAGCATAAATGTAGAGGATACTTACATACATGTAGATATTTAGGCAACATAAAACCATCTTAACCTTTACTATTGATTAGATATGGCTCGAAGTAAATTTTTCAAGATTGCTGACTGGCGGCCATATTTGACGTCCATTCTAACCAAAATTTGCCATACGTTTAGAAGGTACCTAGATACATGTTTTGGCAAGGTTGTAAAATCCAAGTTACTCCTACGTATGAGATATGGGTCAAAGCCGTCTTTTCAAGATGCCGGACAACACGCCATAAGAAAGGTGAGCTAAAAATTGGATGAAAAATTGGATGGTGTGTATACATGTAGGCCTAAACCCGACAAGGTTTACACAAGCATATTTTTGTAGTGGGTTTCCTCTTGGTTCTACCAGGTGCGCTGGGGTATTAATCTGTAGTTAACAGTTGTAACAAGGGCTGTAGTTCGAGCCCCCGCAGTGTTTTTCGTTTTTTTTTCATTTCACTGTAATTTTATTTATTTATTCTGCATGTAATTAGTAAAACATATCGCTCAAAAATATTTAGCTTATTTTTGACCTACATGTATTTTTAGAGCCGCAGAACTTCTAGTTTTCGAGACTCGCGCCATCATGTTGAAAGGGCCACTTGAGGGCGCCTTGGGGTTAAATCAGCAAACAAGACATACTTCTCCAATGAATTGCTGAGTTTTATTTCAGGGAGACTGAATGTACATATGTAACTTACATGCACAAACACACGTAACCTGACACCGATAAGGACCTATACGATAAGTACACACTGGTCACAAGTGAATAAAAAACGTATATCTACACTTCTTTATACACATCCCATCATGGAAATAAATTATCTTCATCCTAATAACACAGAAGACGTCTTCATCATTTACATATTTTGGTATTGGCTGTACATCATTATGACCCTTCTTATCACACCCCTGAAAATAACAATATCGTACATGATGTATGCCCCAGGGGCTACTCTTTGTTGTCTAGGACATCCCAGGAAATTTCACATCACCCCGGCATTTTTTCCCTCCCCTCTCTTGGTGCTACACATTTTAAAAAGATTTTTTATTCTTTCAACGAAATTAGAAGTCTTCGCAGAAAATTACCACCCTTTGCCTGCCGTACCAGGTGAAGGGCGTCGTGCCAGTGTAATAAAGAGTTGGAAAGGGATGCTTCCTCCAAGAAATCTGCAACAATATGTCACCGATCCTTTCACCAACCCTTCCAAATCGGACCTCCATCAAGAAATACCTGTGACGTCATGACAGTTTTCCACTTTTCCATTTCTGCCATTCAAAAAGAAACCAGAATTATGTTTCTTCAAGGACGTCCCCACACTGCCCAGCTTTCCACCAAAAATATGAAGAACTGTCGTCGGAGCAACATCAAATGCATTTGGCTAAATAGTCTCGCGCAGCCAGCCAATTCGTTCTGCAGTGTTGCTTAGATTGGTTCCAGTCTTTGCCGCTCTACTCCGCGGCGCTTGTAGAGTTGGCGCCGCGGGAATGGCGGTAGTGGAGCGGCAAATGGGAAGCAGTCTACAGTGCTGCTCTCCCAGATTCGCAACAGCGGCTGGGGTGATCGAGACTACCACACGGAAAATTTCTTGTTCATGTTATCATGCCGCCAATAGGGCTACTGAGGCGATCCGTCTGGTGTACAATTTATTGAAATAATAGGGGAAACGATTGACATTGGCCTTCATGCCTATTATTTGTCTGTTACTTATGAAGTAACAAGTATAGATTGCGAGGCAAGGAATTTGTAAATTTAGGCAAAAGGAATTTAGATCTACCAGAATAAACTGACCAGTGTGGATGGATGAACCTCGGGTGACGTTGACCACCACCTCACCTTCAGACAGAACCCATGATGGATGGTAGCTTTCACAAGAACTGGATATGAATTGGTGTAGATAAGTGTGAAAGTGCACCACTTTTGCCCCTTCGCTCCCTCACTGTGGAGAAAGAAGTGAGATAGCTTTGGGGCCAACCTCAGAAAGTGCTAGCCTACAGAAGGATTCCAAAGATAGTAACTGTTGACTCAATTCAGAACAAACTGTTCCCATGATTACAAATCACCCAACATGTATTTGTACTATTGGTGTAGTGCCTCAATTCTCAAAGTAACAGTCAGTAGGTACGTGGTTCAAATCCCACAATCAGTATGAGCCGAACGTTCAATACCTCTGGAATCTTTCAAGTGAAAGTGATAGACTGGTCCCCTGTCCTGGAGCTGCTCGTAATAGCGGAGTGGTTCGAGGATATGGGACCAGCCTAGAGAAAGTGAAAGAGACAGTGAGGGATGTGCATCAGTGTTAAAGGGGGATTCCCACAGATGAATTTCCATCCTTATCTGAGAGATTTGCTTTGAAGAATCCACCTTTATCGTGCAGTGTAAATCAATCTTGGGGCAAGGTGATGCAGTTTCAGTGACAGTGAAGTAGAGTTTCATGCAGTGGGGTTTGAGAGGTAAACCTCCCATGAAATATAGGCCTAGTAGTGATGCTGACCAGCTGCAGCCTCATCATCAGATACCTCCATCTTGGGGAACACAGCCTCCATCAATGTATATTACACTCTGGACAGTTTATTCTGGAAAATGTTTTCAATCTCATGGCCTGAAATACTTAATGATCTATTTGGCAGAAACAGTCAAACTCACTTGATGCTGTATCATACTCTTTTGGTGGAATTTTCAAAAGGTGTTCTCAAGTAATTTTCTAGGCCTAGATGTGTGTAATTTCTGATTATTCAGGTTCACGACCTGAAAAGGCCCAGACTCTGTGTATCCAGTATGAAACGAAAGGACCTTTTGAAAATTTGCCCAATTTTACTCCTTAAATGCTTTAAAAGCATTATGGGAATACAAACTGACCTATCACGCTCCCAAACTTTGGCATTCCAAAAACTACGACATCACAATTGTTTGATGCATATGTGTACATGTAGATTGTGCATTTTGAACACCGCGTGCAGAACATAACTAGACTCAACTGTAATGAACATGGCAGAGCGTTCATCCCCAAGCCTACCCTGCTGCAACAGGCCTAACAGCAATAGTCATGTCTTAATACAGTAGTGCGAGACTATTGGTAGCCTATCCTTTGGAAAGTCATTCCTGACGATACCACGAACCTTCGGAACTTGAGCCTCAATTCGGCAGCGTTTCGAGGCAGACCTCATCATATTTCTCCCATACCAATGAACCTGGCTCAATTTGCGAGTCGAACTTTGCACCCTGGTGTCCAAGTTGCCCCCTCAGAATAGTGTAATCCCAGAAGTAACACCACAATGTCAATGTCACCGTTACAATGACTATCGATGAAAATAAACACCCGCCGTTTTACAAAATAAGTACACGGTATCCCTGGTATAATGCTTTCTATGAAAATAAATAGGACTATGAACTCTGACAACAACGAATAAATTCAAAGTAAAAAAATCCGTTCAAATATTTTGTGAAAATACCCCTTTTTCAATTCTATGCAATTTATCTATGATGCTGTCATCTGTGATGAGTAAGCAACAGTACCAGAACTAAGAAGCACTGACAAATACAGTAACAACAAGTGCCTCTTCACAAAACACTTGAACACTAACGGGTCTCTGTTTACAAGTTGGTGATTGGTGAGTGCACTGAGGGTGAGGGTATTACCCACAAATGAAGCAGAAACCAGATTCATTCGAGTTTCAAACAAATAACCATCCCACCCCAAATAACCCAACCCAACAACCTGGGCCGACCGCACAGAAAGTCCGATAGTGCTTTCGGTGCCCATTGGTGGTTTAGTTAATGGAAAAATGCGTTATAACTAACTGCCGATAGGCGCCGGTAGTATTATCGGATTTTCTTTGCGGTCGTTCCGAGTATGCACTGGTTGTCAAAGTCAACGATCGCAACATCTCTGTGTAATCTTGAAGAACAGTTGACCACAGCACGGATATCAGTTCCAAAGCTAGTTTTGTAGAGCGTTTCATTTCAAACCTATCGTAATCCCGGCCAGGGATTCCACTCCCTTGTGGATGACAACGTCAACATCTCTGGGTGCCCTCTTTATCCCTAGTATACCCCAACTGTCCTACCACCAATTTGTAAGCAGAGAGGGCCACAGTCTCAGCTCAAGAATCGATTCCATGAAACCCCTAATCATTTCTTCTCCCACAAATGAGCCTCCCTCTACAGGCATCTTTAAAAGTGAAACATGCGTTCATCACAACATGTTCCAAGGCTTTGGCATTTTACGCACACCTCAGATTATCGTCTACCAACATTTACGTATCTTCCTGCAGTTCAGTGACCATGTCATCCCCAAACTCAAGAGATTTATCAACATTCTACTAAGGGGTGGTCTCCCCTAAAAGTTCCCCAACTCGCACCCTCTGATACAGTCGAATCTAACAGAGGATCTACATGTAAGTTACTGTACCCCCAAACGACCGATTTTTTAGCAAATGAGACTGTGGCTTACCCATTGAACGAGTCTGAAAAATAGACTATCATAAACTCTACACCTGATCATTCCAGTGTCATGGATGAAGAACGGGTCAGGTTTCATATGAAGTTATTTACATTATTTCTGCCCTCTGCATGTATAAAACTAACAACTCTTTGCATCAATCCAGAATATCAACAACTCTTCACCTCCAATGCTTAACAATTAGGTCACATGTAGTAATAGGCTACTACAGTCATAAAGGAGTCAAAACGGAAGATTCAAACGTCTCAAATCTGTTCATGAAATCGCCAATAACAGCATGTCAACTGACTGAGCCAGCTCACTTTCATCCCAACTACATGTAGTAGTTGGTAGTCTAGTCCTCCACCTTATCCAAGCTGGACGCAACGCCAAAACTAAACGTCAGCAACTTGCAAACGAACTTGACTTCGCCAATTCTTTCCATGCGACTCTCAGCCCACCCGATCAATGCTATTTAATACACAGCACACATAATGACGCACTGAAAGTAACAACCTACATGTACATGATGTGCAATATGTCACATCGAAATCAGAAGTTATGTTGAGAATGGCTTTAATGGTATGAAGAGGTTGAATTTCCTAAAACCAACGAACTGGTGATTTCAGACACCAAATGACGTCACTATGCAAGAAATGATGTTATTTCACGATGAGGGCCTCCGAGTCTCGTGTTCTTACCCGAGTGGAAAATGACTTGCACAAATACGGAGTAAGGGGGGGGGGGGCGAAAGAGGAGAGAAAATCTAAGCCTTCCTTGCATAGTTTGTGATCACTCTTATCAGGTCACATCATTCATATGTACACAATTTCTAAAGATGGGTTTTAACTAAACGAAGACTTATAAAATTGGATTATTTTCATTAAGATTAGTACCGTATGATATTTGTTTACCATTTATACCAGTGTGGATTTTTTTTCATTTTTCTACTTTTGTTGGCCACTCTGTATATCCAAACGTTCTCAAGTCTTTGCCTAGGCCTGCAGGTGCATCATGTCTGAGAGCCTAACAGGCCTATGTTTCGATGCCACATCCGCAGCTCACAGACAACCACAGAAAAGTGCAACGACTGCTGACATGCAAACCTACGGCATTAGCCTAAAAGGTCTACTTTAATACATATCAAAGACTCAATTTTCATCACAATTCCTCCGAAGGAAATCCACAAAGGTATAAGCGATTTCACAGCACATGTAGATGTATATGAAACTCTCTGTGACATAGGTATACAGCATCATTGCAAGGGCACGAGGTTAAAACGGGGCTAGACATCCAGAAATGGAAAGAAACGAATCTAGGATATTAACTGGGTAACGAAGGAAGGTATCCCCAAGACCATTGTCGATTTCAATTTGAAATGATCACGAGACAGGTCACAGTTAATCACAAGTCCCAAGAGCCTACTGTAATTCCTGACTCTAATCTCGAATCGGACAGCTGACTGGCTGAAAATCCTGACTCTACGCTGAACAGAGACCTGACTGGCTGAAATGATGCCTGAACGAGTTACCTGATTGGTTGAAAACTCCTGACTCAAACCCTGAACCAGACAGTCCACCTGATTAGCTGAGGTGTTGTCATGTGACTGCTTCTTTCCAAAATGGTCCTGGGGAAAAATTTACTGAAGATTTACAGATGTTTACAGAAGAATTAATAGATTTAAGAGTTAAGATTGTCCAACATTACTATTAGAATTTGCACGATTGCCATGTTTATGACATTCAACAATCACAAAAGTCATCACAAATCATTTCATTCTTTATCTGCACATGAATTTTGATATCAATATATCAACATGATTTCATCCAGTTTATATCAAATCACCCGTAAGGTTACAACTTAACCAGTCATGATCGCAGTGTCCAAACACATAACAACCAGAAATACTATTATCAATTAGATTAGCACCGCCTCCTTTGAACAGAATATCCAATCAAATTTCTGCTTCGCACATCACTCAAGTTGATTGACATCTGAGGAACCATTGTAAGAACTCCATTTTGGCATGTCTGCACACGATGGAAACCAACTGGCAATCATATCACAATTTTTCCAAGTACAGTGACTGTCATAGTCTGAAGTAAATGACCACTCTTATTTCTCAAATTTTCTGCAAAATCGTTTGGTGATTTACTCTTGACTCAGCCTGTACAATGGTGAGACCACATGACTTGGGCATCAACTCAGGCTCACACCTGGCCTAGGCCTGGCCAGGTCACCCAATGATATAGGGACAGAGCAGCTAGGCCTGATTCACAAGAAGCCTGGCATTGACATATCACGACAGCAGCTATAGCTAGACTACTCGGCGAAACCTGATCGCCGAGAACATCCAATATCTACGCCACCTATGATTCATTTTGGCAAAGAATGGTCAGTATCACGAATCATTCTTTTAAAGCTAGACTTGATCCGCCGAAGTCATTCCGGGGGTTCCACTTCCTCTTTGATTTGTGGATTTCGTAGATGTAATATATGATGTGATTGGTGTCTTATGTCATGACCTGCGGAGGTGGGACTCTGTATTTGATCACGGGCTGGTTCTTTGTGTTCTTCATCTAAAGTCAATTCAAATTGAAAACTCGGATTTTCCGTGTTTTCCTTCTCTTCTTTTTTGGCTTCCTTGACATCCTTCGTCTCAATCGCATTGTTATTCGAGAAGCTGCTGGATGGACTCAAGGGAATCATACTCTGGTACCAGTCGCGGTTGTCCTCGACCGTGTCAAGAATGTGCTGGGCGTCGGGGTGCACAAGATCTGCCCATGTTTCCCACAACGGGTGGATGACATAGTCGATGAAGCCAACCTGCAGGAGAAATAAGTTTAGAATTGAAGTATTCTGCATCAAACATAATGCTGTAGTTCTTTTTGATAGGAAAAGTTTACAAAATTGTGGCCAACGAACGGATTTCCTTGCGTTTTCCAAACCGCTGAAATGAACATCAGGTCATTTCCCAGCACTGGCTCATGACTTCCCTACCTGGGACTTTTCCACGGTGGCCAAATCTCTATCACACATCGGACTCAACTCAAGTCCGTGCTCCTTCTCCAAATCTCCTTGTCTGAAGAACTCCATCATGACTCGATCGACCCATTTCCGGTAGAGTTCTAGTGGTTTTGTTGGGTTGCTCAGGTCGGCACAATGTACCATATTCTGTAGTACCTGAAGATGAGGAAGAAGAAACTGCAATATTGAAACCCAGCTAAACCTCTTCACACGGCAATTAGAAGCAACTTGCCTTTTTATACCATACCTGCAGCGCTACCAATCTAATCAGGAGGTCGCTACGATGACCAGCAATTGTTGGTTGCCGTCCAAAGGAACTTTGGCAGTTTAAAGCCCAAGTCGTTTCGCAAATTTGAAAACACGCATTGTTCTTTATGTGCAGGACCTACAGTGACATGTGCATTGAAATACACTCACAAAATAGTGCGATACATTTCATGAATCAGTTGCTGGACCAATGCTCGGCCAATTTTTTTCTAGCAATGTTGATCAAACTGTCGATTAAGACATTTTACCATAAAAATGACAAGGACCTTATACAAAGACAGGGGCATGTTGTGTTTTCACTAGTGCTCAAGGTGGTATTAACGTTGCTCTTGGTCCAATTTCATGTACTGTAGGCTACATTTGAGACCAGGAACCCTAGTTATATTCCAATCTTATTGGTAAAAATATGAGACAGACTAATCTATTACAAGTTCCAATTTGTGTGTGAAGAAAAGCGTTTGGGTAATATCTACAAAGCAAGTTTTACTGTATTGTACAGGATAGGGATTGAGATTGAGATTTCTCAACGTAAAAAAAATACAGCTACAAATGAATTCCAAGGTAGTGTAATGTATAAGGATTAGGGTAGGTCGTGGTGAGAAGGGGACCAGTACTGCCACTTCAGCATCTCCTTGGAATCTCGAAAACGACCGAAGGATTGCGATTATACAGCAACAAACTGAATATACGCCAATGTTACAAACGTTTTTCATAGAGTCTTTGGTTTATATACACTTACACATTTCAAGTGAATGAAGCAGATAAAACAGCAGCTAACATAGTGATAAGAGTGCAAAAATAATACATTTTGTTGTGTTTTCTACTTCTTCGTGTCAAGAGTGAAACTTCTTAGGATGGTATGAAAGTCCAAACACAATTCAAATTAAATTTTGAAACAGGCTTGTAAGGAAAATAAGTACAACTAGAATTGTAGTGTAAATATGCATGGTGTAGAACAGTTGAACATAATGATAAAGGTTGTTGAGAAATATTGGATGTGCAGATAAACACATACATGTTCTATCAAGAATGAGCCGACAAGATTTTAGAAAAGTCATGTTCAAGAGAGCAATTTGCATGTGGAATGCTGATAGACAATTTTTTTCTAACACCCCGTACAGCTGTCTAGTTGTATTATCCCTCAAGGAAATTTTTGTCAGCTCATCCTTGGTGGAGATTGTGTTACAGAACGGTTTGAGAATCAATCTTATCTACCATAAATGACACCCTAGTTGGGTAGGAATTGTGTCAGAGAACATTTACTATAGATTTGTTACAGAACATTTTCTATAGAATCAATCTTATCTACGATTAGTGACTTCCTAGTTCAGTAGGGATTGTGTTTGAGAACATTTTCTATATAGAATCAATCTGATCTACGATAAATGACACCCTAGTTGGGTAGGGATTGTGTTTGAGAACATTTTCTACAGAATCAATCTGAACTACCATAAATGACACCCTAGTTGGGTAGGGAACATTTGATAACACTTTCAAGAGAATCTATCGAATTTACCATAAATGACACCCCACTTATTAGTAGGGCTTGTGTGTTGGAGATTTTTTCAGTAATGGAATCAATCATATAAAACAAGGTTCGATACCAAAGTTAAGGTGGCCATTGTGCTTTATTGGATTCATAATGTGCGAAAGAAATATGTACATCTATGTGAATCGTGATAAGATATGATGGATGAATGGTTGGTTGCATTAGGAAATAAACAAATCCTCCACCTTTGAAGTTCGGTCCGACTTTGTCCATTTCTTCAAAAAGTTCACCCCACGCCCAAAGCATGCATTTTGGAAATAAACAATGACTGACACCACTTAAGCTAGGGCGGGATACTAAGCATTAACATATACATGCGGTACAGCAGAGGGCGCTAGTGGCCTGGGGACACTAAACAGTGTGCACCGTAAGGTACCTGTATCCGGTCATTGTAAGTGTCCAGGTTTATAATTCCACTCCCCGATACCTTCTTAGTCTCGACCATAGTCTTGAGATCAGCTAGATGGGTCATGTGCTTGGACATATCTGTAGCTAGCACCTAGTCACGCACGAGTCAATGCAAAAGTTGAGGCATTTGATTAGTATTGCTGTGAGCCTATGTGCGAGTTAGTGCAGGGAACCGACGTCTCTGCCCCGTCTTGTCATCGTCAGATATCAGGCAGAGAGAGAGATGAATTATTTCATGCAGTTGGTTGAGTCATGAAAACCAGAAATAACGAACGTTAGGAATTATCTACAAAAGACCTGGGCCGACTATAGATTTGAAAACCACAGATTTGAACAAAATCATGGAGGCGTAGGTGATTTCGATGACTGATTTTCTCAGCTGATGAGGCTGTGTTGCATTCTCCAGACACCAACTGATACCAAGGGACCAAATCCTGGACAGAGAACACTTCACCCCATGCAACCTTCCCCAGATTCACCGTCACCGGTCCCTTAAAATGTCACAGATCACGCCAGCGGATACTGGCATTTACAATAGCAGGCAATTCTCGTCAATATAGGGCCTACAGGTAATTTACGTTATTTCTGATTTACGACATGCATGGTCTGAACTAGAAAACCAGACTGCAATAATCACTCAAACAACACAAACATGCAGGTTTTCATCTCTTGTCAAAACTGCAAGGGGAAGAAATATAATGTGTGTATATGAGAGAGTGAAGCATGAGAGATTAGTGCAAGGTCTGAGAGAATGAAGAGTGTTACAGGGTATGCTGGAAAGTGGTACCCTGTTTGCTAATGTAAGTGGCAAGAGAAAGTGAAGAAGAAATATGTTAGTGAGCTGCCTGATAGGTTGCGAGACAATCGGAGACAGGGGCTTCGGTCATGGGGCAGACTGTCACAAGGGAGAGCATCGCCAAAGACTGCAGTGCTACGATCCGACGCATTTACAGGATCAGTAGGCAATTTCGACTTACAAACGAAATTTCGATGTCTCCCATTTTCAAAGATGCCGAAAACAAAAACCACAAAATAGTTTGTCCTCCCTGCTGTCTTTGGCGATCAAAACACAGGGCAAAAAATCTAAAATGCAAACGCCACGCCGCAGGCATTCCCAGTTGACATCCCACCTGTATACGATCGGTGTAGTTATCCAACAGCAGTACCCCTGAGCCGGCGACCTTTTTTGTTTCCACCATAGTCTTCAGATCGGCCAAGAGGCTCATATGCTTGGACATATCTGTAGCTAGCACCTAATTGGGGAAAAATAAACACCATGAATGTCGGCTGATCCAGTCGTTTTCTGTGACTGCCATGCTCTCACAAAAGTTCAGACGGGAGAAAAACCTTCACAAATCCCGTGGAAGACTGGAAGGAAAAAAGTTTCTGAACGTGCTCCTCCATCGAACACTTTTCTTGCACAAGTTGATTCTCAATCAACAATTTTACAGTTGTTGGTTTCCTTATGCCTTAAGCCTGCCGCACACTGGAGCTATCTGCTGAGCAAAAAGCCATTCGAGACCGTTTGCTCAGCAGATAGCTCGCGTCTGCGCGTAATTACGGTGAGTTTTTTGCCTCGCGAGGCTGCTCGCGTGTGCGCGTAATTTCGGTGAGTTTTTTGCCTCGCGAGGCTGCTCGCGTGTGCGCGTATTTTTCGGTGAACTATCTGCTGAGCAAATGGTCTCGAATGACTTTTTGCTCGGCAGATAGCTCCAATGTGCGGCAGGCTTTACCCTTAAACTAATGACACCAATGACTGCTGAAGGATTTCTAGGGCTGGTTGACGGCCAACTTGCGTGATAATGGGCCTACTGTCACGTGGAGCGGTAACTTGCATCTTACCTGTCATTTTTCTAACACCCTTCGTATCATAGGGCCATAAACGATTTTGTAAAAAGTCCATACAACACCTTCCAATGAAGATTATGCCGGATTTGTAACTCAATGTTCTGTTTTGCCGAGACTGAGCAAGCTAGTGTAAGACATGGCTACCTGACCATTTTCCGGATTGGGTTACGAAATTCTATAACGAAGGCACGCGACGGAAAAATGAGCAAGTGTAGGCCTATTTGGACAAGCAATTTACTCCTACATGTAGATCAGATTGTCTGCCTCCAATAGTACAAAGGCAGTATCTTCACTTTGTGATCACAAGACCGACTGAGTAACAGTTCAGTTGTGTATTACCAAGCGAACTCTATAGTGTCGAGCATAGGTATTCCTTTAATCAACCATGCTTTCTAACAAGTCGATTACGAAATTCTGTTTTTTTACACAGGCACTGTCCAGTGGTGTTCACATTTGGTTCAATCATTGCCGACTTTCCTACGATGGCAAAGAATGAGTAATTGAACTTACCATATCTATAACCATTTTGCGTAGTGTTTGTCGTTGCTTTCGAGAGAGATTCATAAACACATCACAGTTTTCGTCCTGCAAGAGCTTAAATGCCACCGCCAGGTGATGGTTCTCCAACACAGACTCATCGTTATACATTAAAGCTAACTCTGAGCCTGAAATGAGAAAGATGCGAGGTCAGACTCGCAACCTCTCCAAGGAAGCACCTCCCTATGAAGACACCTCTTTGGGAGGCACCTCATCGAGGAGACACCTTTGCTTGAAGACACCTGCTTATGGTGTCATCGTATAAGCCTCAGACAGAATTTGCTCTTAGCTATAACTTGGAAATTCCTGTACTGGAAAGTACCTCTACAAGGAAGAAAAGCCCACCAGGCGTGACTACAGGTAGAACTTGATAATCTCTCCCCACAATCTCCACAAGATTTCGACGAAATAAACTGTCCGGGAACTTACTCGTGTTGATTAGATATTGGTTTGCAACACCTGGATGATCGACGTCATGGATGGCACAGGCAAATATGGCAGCAAGAATCTCAAGTTCTGTGAAAACATTCTGAAACGGCAAAACCTGATGTATTAGTGAATGACATCACAGCTTCCAAGACGACGACCCCGATGATAACCTCAAAAAACTTTAGATCCGACTGGGTGTAGAAACAGCAGCAGGCAGTGATTTTTCCATTGAGAATTATTTTGGACTCAATCCTTGAAGAACATTTTCGTACAACTGTAGTTGGTCTTACTGTGTTTTTTTCCACGTTGTCCGTGCTGGCCTCAAAACCCTCAAGCACGGTCAGCTGGGATTGTAAGTAAGGGACGCAATCTCCAGCAGGCAGGTTAGGCCGAGCCGTGCAACTGGGGATGCTGTACACTCACCTCTAGTGCTGGTGCATTGAGTAAAACGTGTGTGGACTGAGTAACATCAGCGGCATGTACATTATTGTGGTAGGGGACATCCCGTCGATAATGATCTTCAAGATGCATCAGATATGTGACTAGAACATTGGGTGGAATCTTGAAATGTTTGCTTAGCTCCCGCTCCTGAAATGAAAATGCAAATCTTGGAATCGTTGAGTTGGTGCAACCAAGAAGAATATATTTTCTTGGTGCAACCAAGAAGAATACATTCTTGGTGCAACAAATGTCATTGCCACGATTTTCAATCAACCCATTACTCATGGAATTACGCACGTGCTGCCAAAGGTACACCAGTACAGCAGGTCATTCGCTAAAAAGACGCCAGTACTTTCAACATCTAGAGATGTCTGTACCCACAACTGACGTCATGTCCTCACCTCAGCCTGCTACGGTGAGTGAACTTTAGAAAAAAATGTGATTAATTCTGCTTTTTACTGGCTTCATGCGTCATATTACCTGAGCTGAGATTAGGTCTACCGGTACAATTTTTTCCCACTAACAGCAGACTGTAAATTACAAATCCATCTGCCTACATAGACACACTCACTGACATTTTGTTTTGATATTAAATCCATTGGACGTCTGCCACAGTTGGTAGCCATCGAGGCTTCACGACACTGGACAACTAATTCTGGGCCTACAGTCACTTTGCCTTCGAACTGACGACATTTCCATTAACATAGAGCGTAGTCTGAAGGGTCAGCAATATGGGACCCTTGATGGCACAAGACTGGCCTACATGTAGTGTACTCACCTGGAATATCGTGTAACACAAAGCTGTTAAAGGTCTATTATTACTTATTTCTGCTATCCTAAATATGTCCACACCCCACTTGTCCAAATCACCCAAAAGCTGGAAGACGTAAAGGAGGATTGTTAGGCAGCAACAACCGCACAATGGAACATATCTCTGTCGCTTTCTTAAGTTTTTTGCTATTGCTTTAACCTACAGTAGGTGATGACCTGAACAATTATCTTCTACCATAATCCTATCTTCAATCAAAACCTATTCATATGGGCCTAGGCCCTTTTAAGATGCACTTTTGCCTCATCACCATTACACCACGCGCATGGTCCCGTTGAGGAGCAAACATAACAACATAATTTGATCCTCCCTGTGTTGCTGACACTCACCACTCCTAATTCCGCCTCATGTGGAGTCTCCACACCATATTTTGGCACATTACCAGATGTAAAACTGTTCGTATGTTTAAATTTTCGGATTCCAGATATCTGTGACATGGGTGTGGTTTTCTTCTTCTCTTTTTTTACCGGCATGGTTGTTGCCTCCGGGGAGACGGTGACGTCCTCAACTTTTAATGTTGGTACATCCACTTCCTGTTGTTTGTCTACAAATAGAGCAAAATTGTTTTTGGAATGGATTCTTTCAAATAAACAAATGGAAGTATCGTTAAAACTAACTGCATGTAGAAGCCGGTGACAGTCTGTACTGCAAGACCATACAAGAGGCCATGGGCCTTGCGCTCAGCTGACTATGACCTGCCAGCTCAAGAGGTTGAAACAGGGGGAAAGAGAGATAACTACCAGTACGAATAGCTATAGTTCAACTTTTTAATGGTCATCCAGAGGAATCGGTGTTGGTTTAGGCCTAGGGTGGCTTGGAGATATGAGTAGACCAGGTTTGCATGATTGGAATCAACCAATATTATATTGACATCCTACATGCTTTTCAACAAGGCCTATTTGCTAAGACACACGAAGACGTACCTGTCACACAACTAAGGTACAATGGACCTTTCCATCCACAGAATACGTATTTACAGATATAGCTGCACAACTGCTTCATGATGAACTCCTTTTAATAAGACAGAAATTGCTAATCTATTCCTTGGTAAGTTTTCAAATATTGAAATAAGGCCAGTGGTCAGCAAAATGAGATGCTCCTCTTAGAATTGAATCTGATGTAACTTGGTCACTATTTGGAAATGTGATCCAGATGCCTATAGGTCCATCAGGCTAAGTTTGACTTCAACATGGGTCTGAAGAACCAAACTACATGTACCTCACAAGGCTTCAGAGTCAGATACCATGTGTCACTTTCATAAGCCAAAACAAAAGTGACATGGATGATATCAGAAATCTATATTCAAGTGCCAGTACCTAGAGATGGCCAATGTTAGTACAGACAATAGTCTCCTGATCAATGATTTTTGGAAGCCTTGTTTTTCTTTGAAATAGGGGTAATCCAGGGCGATGTTTGGCAACACGTGAAAATCACCAAGAGTACATGTACTTCCAATGAAAACAGGATTTCAATGACTGCGAATATAAACTAATCCCAATCGTAGACCTGTAGGCCTAAGTAGTAAGCTGTATTTCCAATTAAGGTACATGTAGAATATTTAAACTGGGATTGTCAATTTTGGCAACAATGTCTTCATCTACATGTCATAAATTGAATCGATATTCTTCCTTTAGCTGCCGGATGGAAATTCCGCACAGAAAAAAAAACTTAGGAAGTAATCAATAAGGTACCAAAATAACTGACTCTACAATACAAGGATATTTTCAGGTTATCCGGTCACACTGATATCCAAATTGAATCAAAAAAGACACTTTTGGAAGTTGGCCGAGTCCCAATTGACTGAGTCTACAGCACAAAGGTGGTAGTCTGAGATTACCGGTCCATTGTATCAAAATAGATTCAACAAAAGAACCAAAGTCTCAATCCTCCGGCAGCAGAATTTTTAACCAACACAACAATAAAATTCTAGTTCTGTGTGTTAATCAGGCTCCTTCTCCAAACAATGACCACCGAATAGTAGGCTACCGCATCCTAGTTAGTGCCCCCACAGAACAAACCGTCCTGTCTGAATCATCACCCATGCTTGAATCACCCCAGTCTGCGATAACACACCTCGAGTGAATATCAAATACATACCCGACATCTAGACCTTGTGCCCAACTGGCCTATGAATAATACTGAATGCAATGAATACAAATGTTGGGCAGGCCAACCTTGTCCCTAGAAGCGATATCTCCTCATAGATAATACAGTCGACAAAACCAGCTGATAACACGTCAGAGATAAGACACCAATTTCCTGTTTTTGAACCGCCGATAAATTATTCCACGATTTTTTTTTCGTCATAAAGCAGGAATCGACACCAGACTTAAAGTCGTTACCACACAATAAATGATCTTCAGTGACATCCGCTGAGAAAGGTTACAGGTGAATCTTGCCATTAAAGATATTGCTAACTGTACTGATATGAATTCAGTTAGTCTGCTTCACTGCTAAATCACAATCATTATGGGGGAACTCCCTGGCTTTCTTTAGATTTCAAGGTACCGGAAATAAGGATATTCTAAACAGGACGTAGTGATTTATATACAGGCAGCAATATACATCTTCATGTAAATGATATTCTATCAAGGTTTGCACGCAGTCAACATTTTTACAGAGCACTAACAAAGGAAACTGCCCTAAGTCCCCATTATTTGTTGGGCAACTTTTTTGGATCACCCTGTACGTACAATGGCCTCCACCCTTATCAACTAAGTGACGTCAATCAAAGCTTGGATGTATGTTTCAACTAAGAAATCAATAGATGAACTGCGTCCCAGCCCATCTCAACAGTCATCACTAGGCCTAGCCCAGCCTGGGAGAGCCCTGAATGAGAAATCTAGGGTATAACATACAGAGGCCTACTGAATGATTCATTTAGCCATATGCTCACCACGGAATCAATGAAATGGCAGTTACTTACTCGACTTAACTACTCCTAGTTCTGTTCATCCAAACAGCCAACACCTCATTTTAATTGTTAAATGTACAGCACAATGGTGGTACACTCATCAATCAATGCCTATAACAAAGGCGGGTGGTAGGCCTACATCTCAAATTGAGGATGTTTTGAATCTGATCATTCTGATATGGTTACCTTCACAATGTGCAGTCGGAACACCCAGAGCTGGATTCAGATCAGGCATAGTGGTAAAGGCTGATCAACACTGTCATGATAGCCTATATTTGATCAAATTTTTGAATATGCACAGGAAAAAGGGCCGTTTTTCTAGGAAACTTTGCTTCCAAAACAAAATCGACCAAAACATGAACTACAGTACATGACCTCAACTATGATGAACTGATACCAGTAGAGCAAATACCACAGAATTATATGTGGGTGATCAATTCAGTGACTCCATCTGCATGCAGGACACTCAGAGAATTTCCAATCTGCAGATTGACTGAGTCACATGGAGTGGCAACATTCAACTCATCGACCTTGTCACAGTGCCAAGTCCTTGATGCCAATGACAATAATCCGATGATCAATAAATGCTTCCTGAAACTGCTCCAACAACAACCAAAAGGGGCTCAATGTCAATTTCATGACGTAAATATCAGATTACAAAACTCTTGCGATCGATAAATGTTTCCTGAAACTGGTTCAACAACAACCTCAACGGCCCATGTCAATTTCATGAGGTGAATATTGGATTACGGACCCGGACTCTCAGAGGATTTCACTCACCTAAGAATGTGTTGCAGATGTACTCTGATATTTGGTTTCCTGATTTGCTTGACTCGGCAAAATGACTCAGTTCTCGATTCAGCATTCGTTTGAACTGAAAACGATGGACGGAAAATATTTAGAAGTCAATCACAAGCAAAAAATGACCCTACAAAGTATCCGCAAAAGACAAGCAAAGGTTTCTAGTCCAGCTTCATTTGCAGAATCATGATAACTGATTTGAAATGAACTGAAGGTGAAATGGACAAGACACATACCTTGCTTGATGCCATATCACTGACTGATCGATGTGTCTGTATCGTCTCTAACTGGTCGAGACACCATTCTAATTCTTCTAACGTCTCACCAGCCAGCTTGGTGTAACCAGCATCGTCTGTGGAAGAAGAGAAGACACAGTCCTCAAGGCGCCCTCTTCACGTGAGAGATTTCTCGCACAAGTTTGACGCAACAGGTGACACACGAAAGTAGATCTCTCAATTATGGACAGTCTTGTGACTGAAAAACACTATAGTGCAGTATCCAGAGTGCAGAGAAGTACGTTTTTGTAGGACAGATTGTTTGGTACTATCCTCAACAATGAAGTGTCCATACAACAGAGTATCCATTTACAGAGAAAACCCATGGCACTGCTTTGGATTTAATATTAGGTGAACGGATGCCCGCATCTTTAAAGACTCTGGCACCATAAAAACCACAGTTCTGTGAAGTGCCATTGCCTGTTTATCTTAGGGTTTTTTGCACTGCCACATTCCCCGACAGTAAAATCCCACGAATTGCAAAAATAAGACCAAGTTTTTATCATACCTAGCAACACTTTCTTGGAACGCAAAAATAGTACCTCCACAATTTCATTGTAAATTCCCCAGAATTCCGAACTTCACCATCAGATGCAGTGTACGAAAGATTGGTTCTGGGGAAATTCACACGCGTCAACAAATTCAAGGTTCTTATTTATTTACACCATGTGACCCTGTCCTCAAATCCCCTCGGTTAGTTAGTGATCAATATACGATAAAACTGGGTTGCAATAATCAATCAAGCGATCTTAAAGCAACGCAATTATAGGATGAATGATTTTCCCGCTTATAACCAGACACGCAAATATTGATCCAATTGCAATAAAGATATGACAAGCATTGGTGGTGACATCTTTCCAGTTGCACAGGAACTCACAGAGTCGAAGCTGAGTTGTACTCACCTGTTTTGGGGTTTATAGACTGTTGAGTATTATGATTTGCATGCCCTGAGACAGCAGACCCTCGCCGTGATGATCTGTAATGACAAAAGAAAGGAAATGAAATATTCCAATGTCGTCAGGTTAGAAGGGGTTAAACAGGACACATTTCCAACTGCAAATCCTTTTTAGAAATCCCATGTCCAATACAAGTTTTCATTTTGCATAAGACCGTCAGGTTATAGGCCTATAGTTCAATGCAGTTGAGTGTCAGATCCTTGGGCCTCTAGTTATAGAATTTTCCCGCCAAAAAGATCGTCAATACCATCCGGCCGAAAGGCCGGCGTTCTGAAGTAAGATGAGTCATTCAAGTGAATATCTTTTTTACTGGAAAGAAATTAACAAACGAATTTGGTATGACTGGAAAGAGTATTCTTCCTGGATTACCGCCAAATATGTTAGAAGAATGCGGTCATAGGTTTGGGAGAAGTGGACTAGGAAATATAATGATATCTGTCAGATTATAATGCTGAAGTCGCGACGTATGTGATCGGTTTTTGGTGCTTTCAAGATTTTTACATTTTTCTTTCTCGACAAAATTTGCCTTGGCAGTGTAAGGATTAAACTAATCCAGAATATCAGAAACCAGACATAGAGTACATAAAAACACCTGATGCCTAAAAACGGCTGGTAGTGATATACCGAACCAATCAAAACACCCTCGTAAGTCTTCCTAAACGTCAACGTCTTTTTTCCTATAATTTCGCATCAGACTGGAAAAACAAGTACATGCAGTATGTCATTTGTGGAACTGTTTCTTCGCCTACAGGGTTGCCTAGCGACTGGGCCCATGAGGAGTGGTCAAGATGGCGGGAATCAGAGTTAAAAATGACTCGGCTGCCAGACAAAGTCCTCTTAGGCAATGACTCTTTCCAGCGAAAATCTGGCTACAATGGCTGACAGGACCTTCCAATATACGTCTGCTCTCCTCTCATTGATAAATCTGACACACACGCCATATATAATCGCGGCGATAATCGTTCATTAACAAAACATCATCGCCAGCGGCTGTGCGGACAAAATGAGGCAGCGTGACGGGTGAGCGTGTCTGACCTCGGACGATGCATTATTTCCGACCATAATTCGACAAACGAGAATAACAACGCGAGGAAGTGATCCATCAGACAACGGGGATATTTTTACCCCTTTCATAAGATGACAGATTTAGGAAACAATACGGATTGTAAATGGTACGTTGAGTCCACTTCCAGCCTGGTTTAGCCGAGTGCAAACCGCCTCATAATTGCGCTTACAGACAAAATGTCAAAATTTTCCTCTTTTACACACCTAAATGCACTTTCTCCCCTCCATTCCTTTCAGGGAAGATGGGTGGTTCATGATGATACTAAGACAGGAATTCCGGTCCATGACATAGTGTATTCATACTCAAATGGACCGACGTCGCATACCTAAATTACACCTGACTACATGACGTCATAATGACGCAAATTTCCTTAGCGAAGTGGTCAAAGTGTCCGTTCGTGTTTCCTTCTTCATAAAATATATCTGGTAAATCACAAAAAAACTGAACACAGAGGGGATTATTTCACATTTAACTTCAGTAAAGTACAGGCGTAAAATAGTTTGGTAACCATGCAGTATCATTATGAGTCATCTCAGCAGTCTCTACATTTCAGAGTGGCCTGTATAGACGCATCTTAGGGTTGCTGGGGGCAAGTTGTCTGCATGAGTTCCTAAACATCTGAGAAAACGTACGGAAGTGACCTAAGATCCGATATTTTTTAGCTTGCAGAGGCCACTTAGACCACTGTCAGTACAATAAAAACTTGTTCTTAGCATTGATAGTGATATTGACCGACCCTCTGACATGAGACAATATTTAGCCGTAAATGACAGAGTTCAGGTAATAGAGGTGTGCGTATATGTTGAAAGATCACACTCGAGTGCCACTTGGAGGATATCCCGGGGGTCTGTACATACAAATCTAAACACAAGATAATTCATCATATACAAAGAAAGGTCAAAGTTCAGCCAAAAACATCTATTCCCATCCGCAAACATCGAAAAAGCTGCACGGCATCTTAAAAATAACAGAATTCTGAGATGGCGATAATGAAATACCGATGAATGGACGGACTTGTTCGTCAGCGATCGATTAAGAGGAAAACCATATCGGCATTAATATATTCTGTGTTATTATCACGATATTGAGATGGTCGAGTTCATATCAAATGCCAGCCTCAGTCCTTATTGCAGCTGTGGGCGAGATTTGTTGCAAAATCAGGTTAGAGTGTCTCCTTGGCTTTCATCTGACAACAGGACATCTTGGTCAAATAGTTTTGAATGCAGGCACTTGAGAAGGATAGACGGAGTCCAAAAATGTGGTACTAGGAGCCAAAAGGCTCCAATAAGCAGCTGCGTTGATCTAGTGGCTCAGGTGTCTTTTAAAGATCAGGAGGCCCCAGTTCGAATCCCACTGTCGGTGTGAGACTTTGGCAACCCTCCCCTCATCCAAGTGGGTACCTAGCTGGCAAAGATGAGACACACTCTTTCATAAATCAAAGATGACGTTTTTCTCAAAGTAGGTCAAACGTAATTCGACCTAATTTGAATAATTCATGTGACACTTACCTGCTGGAGGAAGCGTTGGTAAGGAGTATGTAATTATTGCGCACACTTCGTAGACTTGCTAAAATCTGAGCAAAGGGGGTGACTATCAAGTCTTCAGCATGCCTGGAATGAGAAGGTGGACCGACATTAAAAGAGAATTCTGTTGAAACTGGGAAAAGCATATCAAATTTATAATGACGCCTACAACAATATGGTGCAAGAAAAGATCCCCTTGAAAGCTTTCTAACGACAAAATGCTGGAATTTCGGGGACATTTTTTTCATGACCACCCTGTACACTGTGAAATATGGATTTTCAATTGGACTATGGTAAAATGGATAGCTTATGCCGACCAAATGATACAATACACGCATTATCAACCAAACATATACAAGCATATTATCAATTTACAAATAAAGCTGAATCTGTAACGAAAGCAAAGAATTTCATGAAAGTGAATATATAATTTCATCAATGGAAATCCATGACTTATCTATAACGAATTAACTGCAACTCCCATTAGTGAAAACTATGAACACAATCAGGCATTAATATGCATCAACTGAGAATTATTCCAGTAGCTTTTTCGTGATGCATGCTTAAAACGTTTGATGAGAATTTATCCTGTGACGTCACCAGCTTTGATCTAAAACTCGTTAGCTTCCTGGCCATCAAGGTATCACATTTGCTTTTGATGTATTCACCAACAAAATAGGGATGATTATCGCTAAAGCGTATCCAATCCAGTGATATGTCGCACGTCATTTAGAAATGTTTTACCTTGAAATCATGACCATGGTAGGCCTATACAATGCTCGGACTTACCTCTGCCAAAATGAATACTTATTGCGACTAAACCTGATGTCCCGGAGAGCACTGGTGCTCATCGTCCGGGGCAGGACGGCTGGAAGGCTTGACATTTTTGCGTCCTTGTCCTCCGAGTTGCTTAATCCTGAAATGAGAATACAAATGGCGTTACATGAGCGAACACAACAGGTATACAAGGTATACATGTATGTTGGCCAGAAGAAAACTTCAGAATGGTACAATTAGGCCAGGTACACCTAGGCCTTAAGGTTGAATAAGTCCACGACAGGGTTACATCTGCTCAACAACACTGTGACCTACCAAAAGAGGGTAATCTATATTACCCTCGTAAAATGGCGGCTCTCCAGTCTGTCGATTCGGTAAGTTTATCTGCTCTTATTCCTTCCCTATTCAATTTTAGCAGTCCCCCTATGGATGTGCTTGTAGATAAAACTGTCAGGAACACGCCAGTATATGTGACGAACCCCTGTAAGTGCTACTATTCGAGTAATTTGGCCGTGAAATTGCCGACTTTGACGAGGGTAATATAATCGGGAGATTTGAATCTAACTGAATCTATATAACCCTCGTCCAATCGCCAAATTTCAGCGTCTAATTTCGCGAAAGATCGGGATTTCAGCATGTTATGCTATAGATAACTTGAAAGAGTAACATTTTCTCCACCTACCTGCAAAAAGCCAGCTTNAACAGAACCAGTATACAAGGTATATATGTTGGCCAGAAGGAAACTTCAGAATGGTACAATGTAGAGTAGGCCAGTACACCTAGGCCTTAAGGTTGAATAAGTCCATGACAGGGTTACACCAACAAGTACGATAAAAGTATAACACCTGATAAAATATATTAATGGTATATATTTCGCATTTTTGGCAAAGTTGGCGAAACCTGAATCCAGGCATCCCCCAAACAAGCTGAGGCCTACTGCCACTGCCGACGAAGACTGCGTACCAATGTATAGGTATCAGCTGATCAGTCGATGCGACCAGGTGGTGCAAAATATATTATGAGTGCATGTCAAGGGAGCTCAGTGGCATTGTAGTCCACCGGTACAGTCACTCGGGCTGAAGAGTCGGGAACCGCAGTGCCTAAATTTTGATGGACACCATTACCGTGGGCCTAACCAGCACCTGCTAACCTCAGTTAGTCACAACCATCAAACCTGTCATAGGCGAAGAGGACATGAATTGGTAGTGGGGCATGGACAACACCTTGTAATACCCGAGACATTGTTGCTGAAACTCCATAAACTCAAATACGGATAGGATATATTCTAAGGATGGAATAACCCTATTCAATGCCACGCTGCTGCGGGACACTAAGCGACAGGAACAAAGGATTTTGAAAATGTAACATTATAGGAGGAAAACTCACCAAAGTACATGTACGAACCAGTAATCAAAGGAAAGCCAAGTTTTAAGCCATCGCTCTTCTTCGTATAGCTCACATTCTAATTACTACATGGAACATGCCCGCAGCCTGTGAAACGGATAATTTTGATCCTATTGGCTGTAGCCTACATACAGGATAATGCACGACCAGAATAGACCCATACATCTTTTCACAGCTGTAGTCCCCGGAGGGCCATTATCTCTTCCTAGTTCACATTGGTGCACACATCCACCTCTTGTCTGTTAATCTGCAGTGGGACTAAAAAGATTGGGTCCAACTATTGAAATAACGGGGTGATGGAATTATGAGTGCTTCCTGCACTTCACTTGGGTTATTATTCAGGACATATTAATTTGTTTTATGATTTTTTTATGCAGAGATGATTATGTATTGACCGAGATGACCACTAACTATGTATGGTCCCAATATAAATAGATACGTCTCCAACGTACTGGGTCTTGGGTTATTTCTTCAATATCGAAGTTTGGCCAGATAACGCCCCCATCTCAACTTCGTTGAGCGAGGGGCATAAAAAACTCCAGACATGCTAGACAGGTTAAATGACGCTGCCACCTGTTGTAGAGAAGGGTTCGTCCGTTTCCTGTCATACAGTAACAGTCGGAGGATCCATGACAACCGAGTTTTCAGTTTGAGAATTTTCATCCATCTTTTTGATCAATTCGCTCACGCAAATATTGGAAGTCTCATTACGAGAATGTAGCAGGAACGAGAGTGTTTTTCTATCATGCACCACGCACCATGTCTGCTCTTCTTCTTCTGATCCCTACTCGAGCTCGACGACTCGTAGGAAGTCACCTGCGTCTAATTGGGATGTCTACTTCAAAAAGGCAGAGCCTGAGCTCAGCTTTGTTGGATAATAGATTAGAAAGGAACGGATTTTCATCAGAGCTACAACGGTTTAGTGTATTGGTGTTGAATAGTACTCAGGAGGCCCCAGGTTTAATTCATTGTTGTCTGTCTTAAGACTTACAGTTCATCATCCCCAGGGATGCTTCACTTGCTTGTTCTTTCACTGTTAAAAGAGGCAACACTGATGCATGAAAGAGGTAGAACCGGTGCACCACAGAAGGGGCATCTTACATGTATGCTTCAACAGTCGCAGCAAAGTCTTGCAACTAGGGAATGTAACTTGCTCTATCGACTGCACCATTATCGATGGGTATCTGATTAATTCCAATCACGCATGACATACTTGGGTCATGTGACCAAAGTAGTCTGGGAATATATCACTGATTTCACCCATCGCTAAGAAACTGGCTACATATTGAGCCAAGTATTGATCACCTATCGATTGTGGCAAAAAATAACTTGTACGACTGTGTAATGGAAGTAAATGCATGCTACTAAATCAATCAGATAGATACACATGGGATTATATAAAGAGATTGGTAAGGAAGAACGATCCCCACTTTCCATGATGAACATCTTGAGAGATTGAAGATTATCTTGGAAACTTATCCAGGTTTCAAGTTGATATGGAGACGTTGCCGTCATTCTGTGTGGGCCTCCAAGGTACAGTACATGTGCAAAAGGCCATGGCATCTTGTAGTCAGGTCCTGTAACCCTAAGTTCATACCCTTTTCCCCACGATTCCCCACTCCAACTGTCTGCACCATTTTCTAACTCTGATAAATATAGGGCCTAGGGCCAAATTAACAACGTTAGTGAAGAAACTGGAACGGGAATTCCAGCGAAGGCCTCAACACCTTCGTGCATTTCATGCTGTGTTCAGCGATAAATCCTTGTCATTTTCCACCACGTTGCCTTGATCCGTCGGCAAATCTGAACAAGCGTGCGGAGGCCTTATCCTGAGGTAGTCAGTGGTTCTTAGCACTAGCTCCCTTCGCCACCACTCACAATGATGGACCAGAGTGGCATCCTGACTTTTGCAGAGGCCAATCTGTCTCTTGCAAACCAGATCTTCTTCTGGAACTCTTAGTTATCTCTTGCACTGCACTAAACCATCCTTCATTATCGAATGCATTACGCAGTGCACGCAGGAATAATTTTTGCTAGAACCTTCGTAGCTTGACGATATTGGCCATGAGAGGACAATGGCCTACCACAAGATTTCCCAACTCGGTGGCATCGCGGGATTCTTTACGACATTTAGCAGATATTGCCAACTTATTGCACAGAAAACAAAAATGCCATGGGAGCTTAGCTTCCTTTCATTGAACGCGATATTGTCAAGATGAAAAAGGTGAAAAATTCCAACGATAATTGTTGAGACGGCAGAAACAGTTCGAAGAAAAATATTGTGGACAAAGGAAAAGCGTCATAAAGATATTACTCGGCCTAAAGCAATCTTCCATATCCAGAGTTTGAGTCGAACTTTCTTTTCCGAAAACGGCTGTTGAATGAACCGCAGGCTTCGATATGATGAGGTCGAAAAGCCTACACGGCAGAAATCTGCTTTTTGCTTTGTCCTTTTGAATGAGTACGCTATTTCACAGATCCAAAAAAAAGTAGGATTCGAGACGACTGCGCAGGAGCAACCGTGAAAGACACGTATATCTCGTGTGCATGGTGTTGTGTTTTAGTTTTGATGTGGTTTGTGTTCGTCATTCCCAAAGAGACTGGTACTTCACAGGTTCGCAGCAGAAGGTAACATTTGAGATGACCTGCCTCAGCACCAACTTGAAGGCACAGGTTTCTAACACATGGCGTCAATGAATGCGTTCGTCGATTTTGATAGAATGATTCGTTTCCTCACAACAGTTTATAGATTGATGGACGACTAAAAGGGTAGTCACGAAATTGATTTATCTTCATTTGGTAAGTCATTAACCGTGTCACATGACAGATGAAGCAATTAAAGAAATCATTCAATCATTACGGCGGCGTGAAGAAGACCATTTTTCACTATCATGCACGCAGAAAGTTAGATCGGAATGATACAGCACTGTGAGCTCATCAGTTGAAGTCAGTGGACTGGAATCAGTCTGTCTGCTGAGTGCCGATTTGGTGGCAGTTGTACACATACTCTACATGTTTTGCATTACTAGCATACACGTATCTATTAGTCGAAGCAGAAATCTTGAAAGAACAAACTTCTGTAGGTTTCGTATAAAAGCCTACCCAAACTCAAATTCTGAATTGGCATTTTTGGACTTTAAAAAAAATTTGATCAAAAATCGGATTGCGTGGACCGGACTTTGTACGGTATGATATGTACATACATACATGCGCCTAAACATACAGGACTTGTACATGTACACGTACACACGTAAAAATTGTATGCAAATCACAACCTCAGTGTCCCTAGTGACCCCCGCCCGTGTACATACATTGTGCTAATATAAAAGTAATGTACAATATCAGAAACACGATTTCTTACCTCTATCACGTATATTACGTTGTATATCGTGGATTTTTACCGATGTGTTTGTGAAAATGTCAGCGCAGATTGGATTGATTTTATGGCGTACAGTCAATAGGGCTGCTATGGCGATTTATTATATCTTGGTTTACTTTGCAATCATTTTATTGGTCAGTATTGTGCTAAAAGATATTATCAGGGAAATGCCAAATCCTTTGTCCAACATTATATCAAAAAAGGTAAGCTTTCTCAATATTGCAGAGTGGGTTGAGTTCCTTTTTTCAAACGTATACAGGTTAGGATGTACAGTATACATGTAATGTACTTCTGTCTCTGAATCGCTTTCAAGGTTTGCTATAGAGAATTGCTCCTTTTATGTTCTTAGTGAGTGTCGTCTTTGTGATGCGGTAAAAGTGGACAAAAGGGAGTAAAAGACATCATATACATGTAATTCCAAGGGTATGGACCTCATATTCCGGAAACATCCTGTGAGAGCTGGATCAGAAAAGATGCTGACGCTGACCAAGGTCAAGTCCTGCCAGAATCATGGATCAGTCGATACAGCTTAAAGGGAGAAGTAAGTGCCCAAATGCAATCTAAGCAAGACGATGACAACCACCTCAGGACACTGGCAGAAAAGGGACGACAAATGTCACCCTGCCAATTACTGTAGGCGTTTGGAACAAGAAAAAAAAATGTTGAAAGCACTGGTTCCAAAGCAATGTCCAATACGCAAAAGATGTTCTGATCAGGCAAAAAAGCAGATAAAATCTCAAACACTGCCAGCGACAACCTGTCGTCATCACCACCTACATGTCCCTTTGAAGACATCTTGTAATAAAACCATAGAAACAAAGCGTAGTTTTCACATGAAAATCTCTAACGCTTGTCGTCACTCACATACAATTAATCCATCTTTGAGAGGATAACATATATAGATGACAGGATGGGATCAGTTTCACACTGGCACAAAGCATAGCTACAGTCAGAGCTTGTTAA
>NMRB01000061.1:328931-418190 GCA_002633025.1 Notospermus geniculatus
TCAAAATCGAACTCGACCTAGATCTTAGGCCCATATATACACCCACCAAGGACCAAAAAGATTCCTCGAAAAATAAAGGCGCTAGAGCGCTAACAAACCAAAGTTTACGGACGTACGGACGTACCGCCGTACGGACTAACGCACGACAGACCACCACTCAATGACCCCAACCACAGCATAAGCCCTGCTGGGCCTTGCGGCCAAGCGGGCTAAAAACAAGGCTATTTATTACAGTTAAAGCCAAATTAGTATGATTCATTCTTGTTTCATGATCCATCAAGTGCGCTGGATGACTATTTTATTACATGATATTTGTACCATGAAATTAATGGGCGTGCCAGAGCATTTGTTCAATTCGAATGGCTAATGAAGTTTGAGAAGCATATTACCGTGATCAGCTGTGAGCTATTTGCTGTTGTCTTAAAATAGATTGTGAGATGCTCCGCTGACTCTTCTATCTGGTAAAGTGGTAAAGAGAATACGCCACAAAAGTGCATTTAGTACAAGGTACATGTACATGTACATGTACGTGTGGCCTGTGTTTTGTCTTCTATAAGCGTGGCAGTTTATGGTCGTGCAACCCGACCTCATCCGTTGTGAAAATTCACCAGTGGGCCTACACTCCTGAATTGATGTCGTTGATAAGTTGACAGTTATCTGCATCAGGTACATGTACATAGGTTTTTTCTGAAATTAAGACATCACTGCCTACTTTCAACCATGGAATTTACCTCAAGACCCTACTCTTGCTCATTTTGCACACGATAGCACAGAAAAATGCACTGTGTTAGCAGGTCGAGGTAATGATTATTTCAGGTGATGCTCAGATGCTAATGAAAGGTTTTATCAATCTCTATCAATTTATCGATTTTCAAGTCTTTTTCTGCCATTTTCAAAGGCGAAACGGAAGGTTGATCGCAAATGCTGCAGCATATTTTTCAGTGACTTCATGTGGTGTTGTTTCTCCCTTTGTAGTGTTCTTTGTATTTACGTATTTGAGTCATTTAATAACTTTATTGATGATGCATGCATCATTATTAGCTAACATTACAAAGTGGTGTAACATCATATGTGAATAGTGAGAGTAAACTTTACGCAACCAAATCCATATTCAGTTATAGACCTCAGTCTAGACAATCCCTAATTGCACAGAATCGGGTGTTGGCAAAAAGTATTCCTAGTCTAAAGGTAATCTGCACACTCCCTCTAATAATTGCCCATGCAGTCTATTGACTAGTCAGATTTGTAATATAAAATATAGGCCTACTCATTGTAAATATCATGTAGCCTACCTTCTGGCTGATATTAAAATTTCTTTCGTTGTAGCCAGTAGTTCTTTTACTTACATGTAACGCAGAGAACCAATAGCTTTGATATGGCCGCTCGGTCAAAGGAACCTTGAGCAACCACCGAGCTGTCCCATCTTTCGCCCAATCTATAGAAAGATTCTCTTCACACTCCATCAAAGTGCCCCACCTTTTGCCTAGTCTATAGAAGGTTCTTTACAAATTCCCTCCATTTGTCCAGCCTTTTGCCTAGTCACAGAAGGATCTTCTACACATTCCATCAAAGTGCCCAGCCTTTTGCCTGGTCTATAGGAGGATTGTCTACAAATTCCATCCAATTGCCCAGCCTTTTGCCTAGACTATAGAAGGATTCTCTACAAACTCCCTCCGATTGCCCAACCTTTTGCCTAGTCTATAGAAGGATTCCCTACAAACTCCCTCCGATTGCCCAACCTTTTGCCTAGTCTATAGAAGGATTCTCTACAAACTCCCTCTATTTGCCAGGTCTATTGCCAAGTCTAATGGAGTACTGTCGACTGATTAGACGACAACCAAGAACTGCCTTATTAGCCCAAACATTTTTATCCAATGCCATTAGCAAAATAGGAGACACACCCAGACAAAAAAGAACACGACTATAGATTTTGAACTGAATGAAGCCATGTGATACATGATCGGCTAAAGAGATTGTTGGGTTTGCGTATCCTGCGAAGATCACGTTCCTTGTTATTACAGAATAATGAGGAAAAACGTTCTGATGACAGATCAAAAAGGTGTTGTGAGTACATTACTTCATTGTACGATTAATGAGTGTATCTATAGACAGCATACGTACTTCTATGGTGTTCGTGTTCAAAGATATTGGATAGTCAAAGCTACACGGGTCATGCTTCTTGTTGCCCCGGATCTATATAATCAATCAATCAATCAATATCAGTTATTGATACAGAGCTTGAATCAGGCTTTAAGGGGATTTTCTCAAGCGCTGTCACAATTCACTCAAAGGCCAGATGGAGTGGATGGGCCATGAGGAGGTCTTGTGACGGCCGTGATCGTGCCAGATGATTTCACAGCCAGGAGCCATCAACAGCAAAGCAAAGGACATGCCTCCAACTTTGGTAAGCCTGAACCGTGGTACCTCCAGGAACACCTCAGAACTTGACCAGTGACAAGCCTTTCAGAGACAAGTCTTACGACATAGCAAAGACTTTACCATATATTTACGAGGCATAGAATCGGAACACCTCAGAACTTGACCATTGACAAGTGACAGTACCTGCAAGCCTTTCAGAGACAAGTCTTACTACACCAAGCAAAGACTTTACCATATACTTACGAGGCATAGAATCGGATGTTGGCAAAAAGTATTCCCTTCCTGGGCTGAGGTAATCCATACTGGAGGTAGAATCCATTCTAGTTAACTCCATTGTGATGATGTGTATTGACTTTAATAGGAAATTTGTAAGAAATCTATTCCAAGGGGTAAATAAGTGCTTCTAAACTGACAAAATCATTAGTGTGAGCTACTCCAAGGTCTCGATGCCCGAGAATCTGTCTAATATTGAAATTCCATGAAGAACTCTTCCAAATGATACAGCGACGTTAAAGGGTTTCGATACACGAGTCACTGATTCAAATTGACAAGAGCTGTCATAACATATATAAATATAGATCCAGATGATTGCAGTATTGACATTTTCTTTCCAGAAATTCAGTACCTTTTCATTTCTTTTTTTCCGAGCAGCTCATCTAGCGTTCTTTGGTTCTCATTTGGAAATTAGAATGACTCATACAGCCAACAGCTAGAACAGGAGAACACTGTAGAGACAAATTACCATGGTGTTGTTACAATAATACCAATTTGATATCACTGAAGATGTCAACACATCCAGTTTTGAATGTAGTTCAATCTCGTATGAATCTTGCATCAGAGTCGAACCTAATTCAACATTTCAACGCCTGAAAGCAAATTCCACCGAATTCCACCCAAAGATTTTTTTGAGAAAAATTGATATCCACGTCATTTCTGACGTTGTAATAAACCAGGTACTGTTATCCACTTATACACATTACAGACAAGATACCGGAGGGTACCAAAATACCGACTTCCAACGAATTTCAGGAAAGTTACCAAGATACCACTTCCCAAAGAATCTTAAACAGGTTTACAAGTAGATATAACCTCCATTTATACACTCTATCCACGAGACGCATTCTAAGCAAAGGTCAGAGATTTCAACACATCCAGTATACTTCCTACTCAAAAGATTTCAACAAACCTGTTGGAGACGTTCCTAACAAGAATAACAGACTCCTTGGTAAGCGCATCCTCTTCCTTACAACAGATAATTCAACACATCCATAAACCTTAATGTGTATATTTCACCACAGACTTTTCAAATCAGTAAATTCCTCCATGATACTTACGTCAGGTGAGATGCATTCAGAATCTACAAGTTTCACCTGATCACTGATGCTGTATATGAGGAGAAAGCATCGCAGCTCCATCCCTAACTGAATCTAAACCCATAGCTTCTAAATATGATCGAAACAGCGGGTTCACCCAGACACCATATACACAAAGAAAAATCAACCAGAAAGAATCAATATGAATCAAATATCCAAAACGTCCCAAGCGTACCGGGTAATTTTAACAATTCGATTCTTCAGACACACAGATACGGATTCGAAAATTGAACAAGTTGGGAAAACTTTCCAAAGCGGGGATCTCTCACGAAGTCTGAGAACAAACTGTACTCCTGCTGCAGTGAGTAATCCTGAAGTTGACATAATCATTAGTACATTGTAATGAAAATGCACTTTCCTATTCACTGATGCATGAATTGTGGCAACACAGCGGGATGTTGACAGCCGTCATGTAAATCTGTACACACAGTGACTCGATGACTCTCGATACAATGTTCGGAATGAACCATCGGGTTACCAGCAACGACTCGCTGTACTCGGCTTCATCATCAGAGATTCGTTTATCGGCAACACGGGCTACTAACAGGTAGCCAATTAATATCTGAGGATACATTCTCTGTATAGTTTTAACAAGACTAGAAGGGTATTATCTGAGTGGTATATTGTGTCTTGGCTCGACTTATTCAATTGTCTGAATGAAAGAGGAGATATAATTCTGATATAGAGGAGGAAACGCTGAGAAGTGTATTCTTAAAACTATCGTACTCTTGGAAGAGTTTTTCTTTGAGTTGTACAATGTACATTGAAGTCCATGTCAAAGATTTGAAAATCCATTAGCACACATAATGGACTTGCAAATTAGCAACTGTGCAGGAAACAGGCTACTGGGAATTTACTGCTAAAAACATCTGCACATGGCACAGAGTTTATTTTCAAAATGACAAATGACAATATTGGTACGCCATCATACGCAGGCAGATTAATTAGAAATTCCACATCACTGTGTAAAGATGTCTAGCCTGCAATTCGGGACAATGAGAAGGTTTTTCCAAAATGTCTCGCCTGCATTTCAATTTCCTGTTAAATGTCATGGAACCCTTTGTCCATGGGCCAACCAACACATGAAAGGAGGGTTGACAGCAAAGGAAACACACATCAGGGAAATAAAAAGTGTTGCTCAACTTAGGTTTTGGTGGATGCAAAACTTTAGTTTGTTGATCCCAAATGCCAGAGAAGCATCAATGAAAGTCTGGGTTGTCAGGCCCTGAGCCTGGATCAAGTGATGTCCACTGAGACAGAGGGCAGGTACCAGAAATGCTATTAGCCATGGATCTTCGCACCTGAGCAGGTTTTTCAGACCTGACTATAAACCTAGGGTGGAGTTAAATATGAGCTTGATGGAGGGATCGACGGAGACGAAATGCAACTTACTGCGCTCACCATCAATGCAGGCATCTGTAATGCAGACCTAAAACTCCGAACAAATAACACATCAGAACCATCACATTATGGCCACCTTTTGTCACATCACCATATCAAAATCAAGTTGTTGAAGAAGACAGCAACATGGCTGCCGTAAACAGCAGGGGCCATGTGCACTAAACGAAGATTATCTTGAACTCAGGTTGAGCCACAACTTTTCCATTGTCACATCATGCCCTGGCAAACCTGAACAATTGAAAAGTTGAAAACCTGAGTTCAAGATAATCTTCGTTGGTGCATACAGCCCAAAGAGACTATCCCAGAATACGTGTATCTTGCCTGCTATAGTGTATGAGCCATTCCACGCCTATAGGTCGTCACCTACGACATCATGGCGGAGTCGCAACACTGAATAATAATTGATTCACACAATGAATTTGATCCATTCTATTGATCCTTTAATCTGCACTAGGCATCCATTTTCAGCAGCAATATCAAGTGAACAAGATGCTCATCTCTGTATGTGTCAAGTGCCATCATTATCAAGTCATAATGACTCCATTTACAGATATGAAACGGCCCAAAACAGTCATCTCATCCACCTAAATGTTGACGTCTACATGTATTTTTATGCAATTTTAAGTCTAGTTACGTCACTGATGTGCAACCCGACTACCATTCGCAGCAAAGGTTCGCCTATCAATGACAACTCAACTGACTCTAGGCATCCTCTGGCAAAACTACATACAAAGAAAATAAAGAATCAGCAGGCATGCCGGGCGCCATGTCCAAAATGAAATGGTCCGTGGACCATGTGCTCACCTGGGTGAATATACCAGAACGAACAAGTGTCAAGTCAAAATGTTCCAGGGAAACATCATACCAGGTTATAGATCTTTCTTTGTGTGATGTTGTTCATATGATATGCGCCAAAGTACATTTTTCAAGATGGACGACTGGCGGCCATATTTGAAGTGCCATAGAGCTAAAAATTGCACCACCGTAAGAGCTCACCAGGTGAGCTAATCAGGAGAGACATCTGCTGAAAGTTGCTGCAGGCACAATCGAGCATGCACAGAGGTTGCCCTTTTCTGGCAACTGACAAAACAATAGCAAGAAAATGCAGCGCAAGAAGAACGTGTCGACATACAAATGGTTTGTGCAGTCATACACTTCAGAACAGCCGCTATTTTATTGGTGAAACTCTAGTCACATGAGGTGTAAAACCTAAAGAATTGAATCACAAAAAGTATGACAAAGTTTGTTATCCAGATTTTTAGAGTTAATTGAGTGAGTTATACTGGCGAAGATCTTGTCAGCTTCATTGAATCTCAGTCAAATAGAGTTTTCGTGATCGAATCTGTGTGAATGAATGGATAAAGGGCTACCAGGAAAACCTCGCCTCGAATTCAACTTCCGGTATGGTGATACATGTATGAGGTTATCTATTTTTGATATCAGTCACGTGTGTTAGTTCGCATAAGCCGTGTAGGTCTGTTCCATTTTGATTATCATATACATGTATTAAACAAGATATGCCAGATTAGTAATACTCCTTTTGTTCATCAAATACATTTTTAGAAGAAAATATTATAATTTACCAATTTTATGATGAGCACACTGGAAAGCAGTGATAAGACATGCCAGGAAAAGTCACCAATAAAAATTCAATGGCGGATAATCGCACCACGGCTGACGCAGAGACTCAATTACATTTTCAATGCAATCACCAATCCTCATTATTGATTATCTAGCTTAATTTGCAAACTTAATGAAACGAGTTATTTCATTTTGTATGATTTTTCAAGAGATAGGATATTGGAAAATGGGATTTATACAGCCAGGGTTCCTCAATATGAATTGCGCTATCGAGCGCATGATGGTCATGATTGATAACAGTTAATGGAAGGGATGTGCTCAGATCAGATTTGCCAATCGGGATTGACAGATCAGTAACCAGGAGGTCACTGCCCTAGTCATGTGGTTTTATATTATACTTCATGTTTATGTTGAGGGCCTTTAAGTTGTTTTCCCATTAGAGGAGTCGGAATCGACACCAGTTGGCCCTGTTTTTACGTACAGGCCTACCGGTACTGCCAATACATCAGCACCAGCACTGATGCTTTATCATGCACCCACAGCATTTGTAAAGACCCTATTTCCTCAAAGGCAACACCAGTGAGGCGACGAACTCGCCTCCATGCCAGCAGCAAATATTGGTTAATGGAAAAGGTCAAAGGCACCAGTTGTCACTGACGCAAGAGAATTCTACAAAATGCCAAGAGTGTGCTACTGGTAAGGGCACATTAGAAAAGAAGAACAGTCAATGGCTTTGATAAAGGAGAAGAAAATTGCCGATGTTCCTGATGTCGGATTACTGCCATAGCTGCCAGTGGTTGTCTTCGCCGACCGGCAAAGAGCGCTGAGAATGACAATCGTGTCCGAAAAAAAATGCAAAACGCCATGAAGGGAGAAGTGATCAGTGAGGCAACTGGCAATCGGGCCGTGATGAAGCTAATTTTGTACTCGTCTCGGGTGTAGAATATTGCAGGAAACCGTTGCTTTGTCATCGATTAATGTCAAAATTGGCAGTTTGGTCAGTATTTTTCAGAAGTTTGTCATTCAGCCTAGTTGTTGCTCAAATATTAAACGATGAAAGCTAATAATGATGAAAGCTAACATCACTGCATTCATATGTCCAGGTTTGCAGGCGGAACGAATTGCTTTGTACGCCTAGATTCTCTGCCAGTTGATAAAGCCCTCTAGTACGAATATGGAAAGGCACTACCACTTCATCAGTAAACTGAAAGGCCTACACTGTAGTAGTTTAAAAGCAACATCCCCTCTGGCCAGGAGAAAAGGGGATTATCAGGTTCAGGCCTATTGGGCCAACGATATGATACTATTGCCAACAACTGTGAAGAAATGGTGACCGTAACCCTCTGGCAAATAAACCATCCTGCACTCACAATGATCGTCAACATACTATAAGAGAGAGGCTACTGAAGCCATTCAACAACAAAGCAGAAGCTCCATCAAAATCTCTCTACATACTTCCTGCTCATAATGAAAGACAGGCCATTATTTCTCGGCGCATTTGATTTGAAAAGAAACTGTTTCACCATTCAAAACGGAAGCAAATTTCCATTCCGGCACTTCTGAGTCTGCAGAATAGAACTACGCTCCTTCGTAGGAGTGCCGAGGAAGCAAACGGGTGCTTACCGCAAAGCAAGGGCCTAGCATAATACGGTGTTTGAAATATCCATCACCTCCTGCCTTTCCTTTCAAAGAATGCATCAACCAAATGGACGACACAAGGTTGAGCTGTTCTGTTGGACAACAGTAGCCGGAATATCAGAGTCACAACATAATGCTTACTGTAAATGTTCCCCTTGAATATACATGTAGGGTGGGAAAGTTCTCACCAACATTGGGAACTAGTGGACCTCTATAGAGACCACAGTGGAGCCCATCCATACTTCACCATTGTCGTCAGCGACTTATAATACTTGTACCTCAACAACACTGCCAAACTAGACTGACATTACACTCTTAGCCGAAAAGGTTCTTTTGTGCTACACCAGGAGAACCCTCTGATTTAAGAACCCTCTGGTTGTTTAAGAACCTTTAGAGGTTCCAGATAGAACCTTTCCCTAATAAAAGGGTTCTAACTGGAACCTTTATGGGTTCTTTGGCAACAGAAAGGTTCTATATGGAACCCTTTCGGGTTCTTTACAGAAGGTTCTATATAGAACCTTGGGGTTCCTCTGGTGTAGCACAAAGAACCCCTAAAGAACCTTTTTGGCTAAGAGTGTATGTCTCAAGTGGGTGGACAATTTTGCTTTTCTTTCATCAAGACTTGCAGCTTTCCCAGCTACGCATAAAAAATAAGTTCTTTTGGAATAAACACACTATCTTAGTCAACTTTACTGGGAGGCATCACCCAGGACTGGTTCCACCCATGTAAATACATGTACAGTACATGTATGTGTACTTCATTAGGAACCCCAAAGATGTATTCCAAGAGCTTCCAAGGCACTTCATTCATCTAATCTTTCTTGTTTAAAATCTAAATTCCATGCTTACTTTTACAGTTTTTCCTGCGTGGGCTTTGCAGCATCTTATCACAATAAGAAGAATGAAGAATGAAGCTGAGAGCGTGTTAAGAGCGGCTACATCTTGAGTCAACTGTTAAAAAGTTTGGTAGTCCGTTTACCGTAAGCTACATGTACAGCCTACCGCAGTTAAGGGGGCCTATGTCAGCTCAGCCATAAACGATTGCGTTTACATGAAAATGAAACTCTCAGTTACTGAACACAATTTTCCAACTAAAAAGCAATAGCTGCAGGCTAAGCATATTTCCATTATATTCTGGTAGGTCTCACAGCTTAAGGCATATCCATACGTCACTGATTTCAAAGGAATAATGGATCTGATGTGATACCTTCTCAGTTCTCTTCCGATGTCATTATTTCCTGATTTATACCAAGCTTCTTTGAGCAGGATCAGGTTCGAGACAAAATGGAGTGGGTTGACAATCTTGTTGCCGAGTAACAGCAGAGAGAACCGTCTCAAATATGTTCTGGAGGCCACTCAGTCAATTAAGAAATTTTCACCTTGGATAAGGTGAACATTTTCTTAGCTGTCGGTGAGAAAATTTGGCATTGGCAGAAAACCTCAGTTATTGTGCCACGTATTCAACTTTACAGAAACATGTCTTCAGCAAGGAGTTAAAGCTGAATGCCGCTGGCCAATAAGCTTTTTGGTCCCATGCTGTTAACAGAGACCAACATTGGTTGGCAATGTTAAATCTACTCTGCTGTGTCTGTGAAAAAATGCATTTCCAAGTTCCTCCATATCCTGCAGCCAGCCAGGCAATCATTACCCAAAGAGATCGATGGTCAATTTTGGAGTCCAAGGGCCTTAGGCAGTCAGTCCAAGCAATTATTTCTTTTCTTCATGTATAATGCATGACAGTAGGCGAAGTCATGACTCATGTTACTCAGAGAAATGTGGGGGCAAATTAATAACCCCAAGATGCCAATCACAAGTTCCTTTCTGCTGTTTCCAAATTTGTGGAGGGCTTTTCAGTCAAATCTGCTCTTTCACTGGACAGTTAGACTTTATAGCATCGTACCCTGAACTCTGCACCATGAACCCTTTGAGTGTGGATTTACCGACCATCAGTATTGCTCTAAATTGGTAATAATCAAGCTGATAATGGCATTAGCATGTTTCCAAAGAATAATTCAGCATTCTTGACAATCTAAGTTCCCAAGAACATTGCGGTCCTGGCAAACTCTTCAGAAATGATTAGCTGATATTGCCCCGAGCAGAATTTTATGATTACTCCTTAGCAACAAATGAAATTTTATAATGCTGGATAATCGATGTTCTATAAGCAATAATCATGGGTAAGCATGTGACAGTCAGAAACAAACTTGGTTGAACCAGTATGTTGCTGATTGAGGTATTTTAAGGTACGTGTATTCCCATGTTCTTACAAAACTGGTTAACTGAATTTTCCTTTTCTATCGGTATTAAAAGTGTAATTTGAATGCGTGAAAACGTGTTTGGTAAGGGTAGCTAAAGCCCTTTAAATATAGTAAGATTACATTTCAACAAATCTGNTCGTCACCCCTGCTCCGTCCTCCGGCATATTTTACACATATTCCATAAATACCCATGAAATACAACCACGGCTGTTCATTTCTTCACCTTGTTGGCGTGATCACGTAACATGGCATGCAAATCAGATGATAAGATGATGAAAAATGAGCTGTGGCATCACAATGCTCCAGGTCATAAACAATCTTTCTCGTCATCAACAAAAAAATCCTTGTATTCTACTGAATGTTGCTATTCTGTTGTTTTTTTTATACACAGGCTGTAGCTGAAGAGTATTGCAATACCACTGCTACGTCTCGCTAGTGCTAAAGCCTAGTTGGCATTGATACTAGTCCAGGAACGAAGCAGTGTGGACGATTTGGTCACACTTGTTCAGGGGTTGTTTGCTGATGACAGTCCAGAGTGTCCACCAATGGATCAGCCTGTCAGCATTCAAAAGATGGGCTATGACTGCCATGCAACGATTTAACCCTTTCATTGTCGCACCAAAAGCTTGAAATCGTACCTACATGTAAACCTACCAAATAATAATAAGCAAGAAGTCAATTTCCAGAATTCACAAATTTTCGACCCCAACCGGGGTCTTTTTCACGTGGAACTTTACAATCTGAAACTCTAGAAAAGACTCTACCAAGACTCTACCCTAAACCTATCAAATAGATATCCATTGGAAAGCTCTCACAGAGTGCTGTCCAATGGTAATGTGATAGGTGTTTAGTACATTTCCAGAATCATGTACATTTTCTATTTTTGACAAAAATAGTGAGGTTTCGCAAATCTGACGAAATACGAAGTACGAAATACGAAATTGGACTTCATTTCCATGACGTAATGTATTCCAGAAGATGGTTGGTGCCATAAATACCGCCTGCTGCAAGAGCGTCTTTTAGCGTATGACGTTAGACCGATAGAGATACGGTGTACATTACACTTTGAAATTTATCTTTCGTTTCCACTTCGTAGATACGAAGTGGCAATTTAAAAAATCCAAGATGCACCATAACTTTCTAAAAGACGCACTGGCAGCAGGGTCATTTGTGGCACCAACCATCTCCAGAAATACATCACGTCATAGAGTTGAAGTCCAATTTCGTATTTCGTACTTCACGTTTCGCCAGATTTGCGCGACCTCACTAATGCCACTGGCCATGAAATGGTTTAAGCATCGACTCAATTTGCCAGCAATGCAGAAGCTGAGAGTGTTATCATCTCAGAAGAACTAGACAAGATACTTGAGTTGTTGTCACTCCCAAGATGCTGCCATCACGATAATGTGAAATATCCAACCAAAAAACCGGTAGGTGTCAAGAAGATACAATATCAATGCTGCTACCACTATAGGCCTAAGTGCCGAGGGCATTAAAGCAGAGACACACATCAACGCATCAAAAACATTCTAACTGATGGTGGATGGCTTGGTTGCCATGGAGACCAAGAAGGCTCCACCAGGAATCAAATATTCCATAAAAAGGGCTGAAAGTTGTTTGCAGAAGCCATTAGCATGTTCTTGAAGATTTAACCCGAAAAAGACATCAACAGAGAACAAAGCATCTTGCATCAGTGACCAAAAAACGCCCAATGTAGGCCTATATCAACTCTGACTGATGGACTTTTTTTATTTCTGTTGAAAAGACTAGGCCTTTCCCTAAGCACAAAGAAGACATGACATTTCACTCTGATGGTTAGCAAATCAAACGAAATTTAAACCCACGCATTTTACATTATGACGATCAGCAAATATGCCATCAGCATTTTCTTGATGGGGAACCTGAGTCCACCTATCACTGACAGGCAGAACTATCGCATATATTCATCAGCGTAAGATCGATATGGTCTCCTGGAGACGACAACACAGCCCCTGGTGCTGTACCCTGGTGTCTGTTAGTGAAACTGTTAGTGAAACTACTAACAGTAGGAACCTCAATATGGCTCACTCGTTGATGGCAATAAGCAGCGTGATTGGTTGAATGCATTTTAATGCATGGACGCTATTGGTGGCTCTAACAGAGGATGAAAACAATGTATTCAAAGGCCAGGGCAGAGTCTTCGAGAAGGCCAACAAATTAAAGTGTGTATGGGCGGTTATATCCGCAAGTAATGATGTTAATGATAAGATGTATAACGTCATGGTCTCGAGAGTCGTTAGTGATGGGATCTCGATCAGGAGTTGTTGCTGAGGAAGACGTTGGGCGGCACTACAGTCATCAGTCATCAGGATGATCTGGAGTAGCTGAGGAAGATGTTGGGCAGTGCTGCATTTGACAGGAAGACCTGGTGTAGCTGAGAAAGACGTTGGGCGGTGCTGAATTTGACAGGATGACCTGAGGAAGATGTTGGGCGGTGCTGCATTTGAGAGTATGACCTGGAGTAGCTGAGGAAGACGTTGGGCGGTGCTGCATTTGTCAGGAAGACCTGGTGTACGTGTACATCTAGCTGAGAAAGACGTTGGGCGGTGCTGCATTTGTCAGGAAGACCTGGTGTAGCTGAGAAAGACGTTGGGCGGGGCCGCATTTGACAGGAAGACCTGGAGTAGCTGAGAAAGACGTTGGGCGGTGCTGTTGACAGGAAGACTTGGCGTAGCTGAGGAAGACGTGTGGGACTGCAGTAGTTGTCAGGATCATCTGGAGTATCTGAGAAAGACGTTAAGCGGTGCTGAAGTCATAAAGATGACCTAGAGTTTTCTGCCGACATTATTGATGTTCCAACACCTGAGAACAATTTATAAGTTTTGATCTGCATTTAGGCTAGCAGCATAGAGTCGTGGTAAGTTGTGGGTTAACTCATTGGAAAGAAAGGCAGTGGACTATGAGATACGGCTTCCTATGCATTTATTTCAGACCAATTCTTAAATACTCTGTCTAATTTTGAAAGCCTAATCATAAAAACATGAAGGCACACTTGGGCATTATCCATTCGATCCACAGTAACTGCTGTTTGTTGCACGCCTCAATTTGACATCGCCCACCTTCGGTTTATTAACTGTAGCTGTGAAACCCTTTAAATAGCTTATCCAGCTTATGCTAACTCGTCGATGTACTTTCAGCTGCCAGAATACGGCTGTTAGCCTCCAGCAAGACAGTCTACACAGACATAATGAAAGACGAGAGGCTATGAAAGGGAATATATGAAAGGTATCATGAAACTCATACCACGCTATGTCAATGGAGCTGTATAGGAGAGCAAACAGTTCAGAAGACAGCAGAGAAGAAGCATGATGATATGTCATACGGTAGTAATGTTGAGTGCATTATAGAAGCTGAACAATCTTGAAATGATAAACTAATGTAGGCGGCGAGATATCCGAGAGACCTATAGGAAATCTGTGGTATTTTTCAATAAAATATCACAAAGGTTATATTTCGGTCCTATTCTTCTTAACCCATAAAAGCCCACAAAATGTCAATTGGAGTTAAAAATGCTTTTGGAATGAGGAGCTCGGCTCTCTTTTCTAGACACAAGATGAAGACCAGGGGTCTGTTTCATAAGGTGACTTTAAGCTAATGGTACCATTAACTTCAATGCATTTTCCAGTTGGTTAAAAGTAAAGTTGTATCCGAATTTCGAAAAATTTCGACCCCAACCGGGGTCTTCCTCGGGCACTTTCTAGTAGAGATCCCAGAAGGGAAATCTTTCAGAATGAAAGATCTCTACTAGAAAGTGCCTGAGGAAGACCCGGGTTGAATTTGCGAAATTCAAAGACGACTTTACTTTTACTATCATTTTGTGTGTCGGTTTTTGTGCTCTATGTTGGATTTCCATTTGGTTAAAGTACATTAGCTTAAAGTCACTTTATGAAACAGGGCCCAGCTCAAATATGACCTTGGTCAAGAACTTATACATGTACTAGAAAGAAGGATGCCTTAGGACTGAGAACAGGAAACAGGGAGGTGATCAGTTAAGCATTGGTACATGATCGGCAGATCACTCGCACACTGCTTGGTGGTCTCGCCTGTCCACTAATTCTCCATTTTGCAACTCAAGCAGAACAGAGCAGCATTGGAGTCTCTCAGAGATGAAGCCACACGATAATACTAGCATATGACCTTGAAAACAAAAGATGCTGTGAGACCAGCAACAACCTGTTAAGTCATTCTCACCTTGTCTGACACGACGAAGAGGAATCTCGTGGTATCTTCCTTTTCTCTTCCTCGGGGTCGAATTCCTAGGTCCATCCGAGTCGCAAAGATTCCCAGAGTAACAACAGCACAGTTTATCCACCATTTTGTCAAAAGTATCTCAAACTTCGAAAACAGAAACCTGGTGAACGACCTGCCGGTGTTCTCTGCAGTGTATACCTGTGTATTTCTAAGCAACTTCAGACTTTAGGCCGTAATAATTCCTAAGCAATGGTGTAAATACCCCTGAGTATTGTAGGAAAACAAGTCATCGAGCACGGTATGATATCCAGAAGTATGCTGTAGAGTTCGGTATAAGCATTCCTATATATACTGCCCGACTGTACTGCTAACATTTAGCCTACCTGGCGTTTCAAAAGATCGAAGTTATTGGCGAAGTATTATCGTGAAACCTTGCTTTTGTATCATTTCAAGCCACCAAGTGAGAGGTTACTGTACATTTTTCTTGGATTACGCACACCCACTGATCAAATTCTTTCCAATACTGAACATATTATTACAATGGTTCGAAATAACTTGTAAAGAACTCGGTTACAAAACAAACAACATAGCCTAATGATACATAAACATGACAAAAATATTTCTCAAGTTCTGTTTGTAAACACATTACTAGGGTCGTAAAGTAGTCAATTTCATTTCCTGGACATTTAGTAGGGTAGGATCATTTAAGGGCTGGTGAGCACACCGTTAGAAATAACAGAAGATTTTACAGAAAATTCCTGCAGCAGTTTCAGGACGTGGATCAGTAAAATTACAGACTCAAAGAAAGGACTGAGGCTGACCAAATTATATTTTCGTACGTTCTCAGAAAGCATCATTCTGGACAGTCCAATTGAGTCCAACTAATTCAGGAATACATAAATCACACCATATGTAAATTTACAGAGGGTTCCGGAGACTCTGCTGCAGGCAATTTCTGTAAAATTATTACAATAACTATAGGAATGCATATAAATCATGTAAATTAGGCCTATCAAATATCATCATGGCAACATGCGGCATGGACCATGCTGCGTAGCGCCTATAGCGGCAATGAGGGTGCAAAAAGGTGTTGACAAGGTGTTCGCCATACTTCGTAACGTAGGCCTAGCCTGAAACACGTGTCAAGTGTAACCCCAATAATTANGTGAGGCTACGGACATTGGCTTACCCTAATTTAAATGTATCCTAAGCGTAGGCCAACAAGTGAATCCACAAATTTATACCGGTACGCCTACCACACCGTCGTGGCCTAGGCTTGGCCAACCGGGGCCTACACAATGTAGACAACCGAATGTGCCACCCATAACACGAGTGGTGTGATATGTAGTGCATCCAACACAGTGCTGATGATTTGCGACGTCGTGACGCCGTGTAAACATGGTCCGCAAGGCCTTCATGACTACATAGGCCTGTCGTAGGCTACACACCGTCAGCCAGACCGTTCTTCATAACATCGCGAAGACTGGACCTTCGCGAACACTACGCGGCTAGGCTTCGCGAAGGGTGCGCGAACGTCGGCAGTTAATGTTCGCGCACCGTTCTCGCCGAGTTCGCGAAGTCTTCGCGCACGTCGCGAGAATGGTGCGCGATAGAGCTTCGTACGTTGCGCGCAGGGTGCGCGAAGCACATGGGATGTCAATTGTGCCCTGTACTGTATAATGCCATGAGATTGTCTATGCCAAAGATTATTGACAAGGGGCTGCTGATATATGAACAACAAAGATACAATGTAATTATGATGGGTGCCATTCAAACCTCTCAAATTCTGAGGCTAAAGCTATTGGAGGTGACAAGAATGGACAAAGCACATCATGATTGTCTTTGTTATTCGTATATCAGCAACCCCATGTCAATAGCCTTTGACATGGGTAATCTCATGGGATTTTATAACCCCCTTGCCAAGGCAAAAATGTTCTCATCAATAAGAAAAATAATTAGTGGTTAGAGACAAAAGGAAGGGAAAAGAGGAAAATGACTTAGAATTTTTAAAGTATCCTAATATTTCTGTCAGCCACTGTAACTGGCCGACCAATCAGAAACTTCGCAATGTCAGGCAACACAGTACCAAGACTCAATATCCAGTTCTAACAACCTGGCAGGTCATAAGAAGCCGACTTTGTTCAGTCAGCGTTTGGTCACATGCTAGTGCATCATGGTCATCACAGACCAATCTATATTGGACACAGCCATTAGAAGACACCACATATGATGTGGCCACCATCTTGTACAAGGGGAGTGGTTCTTCCAATTAGTGACTGCCACAAAAACAAGACCGTACGAGGCTGATGAGCCGTGGTTCCATTCAACCGATTCAACCACTTCGAGTCCATGGCAATGAACTGGCTATGACGTACTTCCTCTTCAAACCTTCACTGCCTACAGGCACCAAAGGTGGTATACCTGATGTAAAATACCAAATGTTAACAATGGCATTTTCATCTTCGCTGGGGCAAATTTGTTATTTGCCAACAACTTAGTGTACTGGCGTCAGAAGTGCCATTTTGAAGCAGTATATAAAAACTTCACTGGAAGCATTGATCAGAAAGATCAGGATTTTGATTGGGATGCCAATACCTATCCTCAAGAAAACAGGTTGTTTGACACCCTTTGATCTTCAGTCAAATTGGTGGTGAATTCAAACTGTCATTGACGCTATACGTGTTTGTGGATCATCAAAGCATTCTGAAGAAAATTAACCCCTGACACCACACGAGGTGCAGTGATAAGATGCTTACAAGGTACACTGTTTGAAGCCACTTCTTCTGCAAGGTACAACTCCTGACAGTCCTTCAACGCCATGCAGTTTGGTGAGCCAGGCTGTCACGTACGATTACTCGAAAAATCTCCCACCACACTTTGCCTTCAAAGCAACAAACACTGAATTACCTACCGGCACGACATCCTTCTTAATCAGGAACCTATTTGTGTCGTCAGCGATGTGGAAAAAGACATGGTGATCAGGGGACTCCCGCAGGTGCAGTGAAGCCATCCATAAAGCGATGGGTAGTGTTGACCGAAGTCGTAGCGATTGCAATCTGGTATAATTGTGTTTTTGTGATTAGGTTTACAGCACACTTTCCTCATTACTTTGTTGGATTCATGCGATTTCCATTTTGAAATTTCAAGGTTTGTCAATATTGGAAGATTCTGCCTACTGAAGCCAAGCATGACAGGAAACTGGCATGCTAGTTCATGTTAACATCTTATAGGCGTGTGAAAGGTCAAATGAAAAGCTATGTCCATAAGCCTTCAGTTATTGCACTGCCTACTGAAGCCAAGCATGTCAGGAAACTGGCATGCTAGTTCATGCAAACATCTTGCAGGCATGTGAAAGGTCAAATGAGAACCTATGTCCATAAGCCTTAACAATCCTTATGAACAAAAGAGATACGAAGATAGTATCGACACTTGATCTGTCCATATTGTTCTAGCGATCGATCAGCTCCCTTATCGACTTGCTATCAAGATGAACGGGTCAAAGACCTTGAGCCTACATCATCATCAGTCACCCAAACATCCAAATGTCAACATGAGGCAATAACAGATGACAGATTCTGTTGGTACCTTCAGGCTTCAGCACTCCACTCCACGACAGTATTGATTTTGCGCTATTTTGTTGGCGCGGCAGGTTCTGATCTTAAATCTGTTGATTAACCTGATTGAGGGATATGAAATCTCTGTAATGGTGTTGTGCTGTCTCATAAATTATGGCAATACATCAAATTTCTCAATCAGATTTTATGACCGCAAGGTAAAAGGTACTATTTCCGAAGCTTTTTCACTGGACAGACATGGTATCAAAAATAAATCATTGCAAGATGACAGTGTTCTACTAGCATATTGGCTGGTATTCATAAAGTTAGCAAATGCTTTTAAGATTTGCACAGCGAGGTCCAATGTAAATGCACAACAAAACTTGAAGTAAAAGCATTTGCTCGCTTTTTTGAATATCAGCCATTGACAATGGAGTTGTCATTCCTTGAATTGAAATGCTGGTTGGCTCGCAAAGGAAACGCATCTCAACAAACGGGCCCCAGCCCATCTTCATCGAAGTCACCCTGCCCTTTCCTTCGAAGCTTTCCACAACCATACCCTTTTGCGTGTGGTTGAGTCAGTAGCTGCAGAATGTTTGCCCTGATATGCAGGCATTTCACATCGCATGCAATAGCAACAATGGTAAATTGAGGGAAATAGAAGCTCCTACTGTATGATTTACTACAAGAATGTTGAAAGGGGCGCATAATGTTGTGAACACCTAGACCTAAATCACGGTTGCCATGAAGACTTGCCTCATGTCTCCTACGTCCTCCCACAACTGCTGTCTTTGTAGATTTCAGAAGATCGTCGCAGTGCTCATATTCCCCACAAAGACGCAGAACCCAATGACAAAATAAAATGCCTACTCACCATTCGAGATGTTGTCCATGCTCATCGTCATGACTTGGTAGATTCGCCGATGCAAGTCAGTAGGCTTGGCCATGTTGTATCTTGAATGTTTCGGTCATGCGAACGTTGTCACTTCATTCTTGATCCATTTGGTAGCATACGCTAATTCATGTATGATGATCTAGTTCACCCATCACCCAGCAGATGGCACCAGAGTGGCACGGGATCATGTACACATTATTGTACAGGATCATACACAGGGGTTCAGTTTACTTGACATTTAAAGAATCGATAGAAGCTGTCTTATCTGGCATTATCTTAACCCTTTTAGAAAATCGGTATTGATTCATTCAATCTAAAATCAATAGAATAATCCATTTAAATCAAATTGGAAGTGTTATCTAAACAACTCCGGCGGGGCAATGGATTTCTATCTTCAGCACCACACCAGGATTTGGCAAAGTGGTCTCAAAATCAATTTGGTAATGTTTTATGCACAAGCACTGCAAAATTATTATTCAAGGATGATCTGCAACCATCTAATGGTTTCCTTTTGAAAAAGATGGTCGTAGGCTCTTGCATTTGTGACAAATATTTATAGTGACCAGGGGCCTGTTTCATAAAGTAACTCAATGCATTTTCCATTTGGTTACTACAGAGGTACCATTAGCAAAGTCACTTTATGAAACAGGTCCAATGCGTTTATTTTTGTTTGTTTTCAAAAACATTTATTGACCAGAGATAATATTAGTTATCAGTATTGGGATACGACCTTACTTCCACTTCTAGTGCCACCTACTGACAATAACCTGTGAGAGAACTATGTAACAAGTGATTGAAATAAACACGTACTGCTTGGTCTGCTATCCATTTTACCAAGAAAAAGAACATCCAACATTTCTCAGTGAAATGACCCTCTATGAAAAGTAACTGTCAGCCTACCAGCAACTGCCTAATTTAGTTCAACAGCCATGTCAGCGATGAAGAGTTAAGATCAGCATCAAACAAGTGCTATGTTCAAGAATGCTGAGTAGATGGTAGCTCTACTATAACACCAGGCAGAAGTCAGTTAAGTCCCATAAAATATGGACCAAATGAAACTATCAGGAAGACCAAGTCCTCAAATCAAGCCCATTCTACCCAAAACCTCAGTTTCTGACTTCGATACTGGAAGTTTCGGCCTCAAGTCAACCAGGAAAATGATGGTGGAAGGTCATTCACTACGAATTTAGAATGACTTCGTCTGAAAGACGTATTACCTCTTGGGCAGAATGGTGAAGATATTGAGGACGAAGTTCTAAGAGTGAGATTTGATCATTGGACTCGCCACATCACTTACATTTCACTGGTAATGGAAGAATTTCGTGACATCGACTTTGGCGATAAGTCGAAGTCGCTGTCGGATCTGTACAGGAAGGACTCTCTTCGTTGGGGAAGATTCTGTAACACCAGCCCCGCCGACGGGCTCGCCCCGTCCAGCGGGCTACGATTTGGTGACGTGCCATTCTCCACATCAAAGCTGCAAAGACAGGATGATGCAACAATTAAGACTTTTTGTTGAACAAGATTTTTCCTAAGGAGCACATAGATGATAATGTTGGTCCTATCTGCTGTCATGAAATCACCTGAAACTGGAATAGAAGAAATCAACACACCACTGATAGATCATACAATATACAAGGCTATAAGTGAATACAGCAGCTGGGTGGTTCTACTACTGGTGTTCACCATTAGATGGCAGGGTTGGTGCAGCGGGGACAGCAGTGAGGAGCCTGTCGGTCCAACACACGAGTAACCAGGACAACCACACTAACATTATAACATTATTACAACTTCTACTGAATATCAGATCAAAAATAGATAAGAGAGGAAAAATGAACAACTCGATTTATGAACAATTCTATTTTTGAGCAGGTGCATATCCTCGGCAACAAAAAAAGAAGGCCTACCGGTACGCTGCCAATATGATTTTTCTTGTCTATTTCGGATTGTTGGCAAGAATTCTGTGCAACACTCCACATGCCAGATTGGATTATACCTCTTGCCTACAATATTGTGGTGTAAAGGCCTACTACCTTGTTACAACAAGGCCTGGGGTAACAAAACCACTGACCTGGCCGACAGCCAGCAAAGATGGGCTTCTTTAGTGCAGGTACAAGCACAAACAGTTGGATGATATCACCTTTTCGAATCAGAGTAGACCCTGAGACAGTACAGACATTAGCGCATTTTCTAACTCAACTAGGTCCACATGAATTCAGAGGGCCGGGGAAACCAGGCCGTTGGACACCCAAGACACTGACAACTAAGCCTCCAAAATTCTATCATGACAATGCAAAAGTATCTATCACAACAATGCAAAAGGGCCTGTTGACAATAAGCCTCTGGCGTTCTATCACGACAATGGAAAAGGGGGCCTGTTGACAATAAGTCTCTGGAGTTCTATCACGTGGAAAAGGGGGCCTGTTGACAATAAGTCTCTAGAGTTCTATCACGAAAATGCAAAAGTTGGCCTGTTGACAATAAACCTCTAGAGTTGTATCACGACAACGGAAAAGGGGGCTGTTGACAATAAGCCTCTAGAATTCGATCATGACAATGCAAAAGGGGGCAGGTTGACAACAGGCCTTTAGAGTTCTATTATGGTAATGCCATTTGACAAGGAGTCTCTACATGAAGAATACTATTGTGACATTTCACCAGGTGGTGAGTTGCCAAGTGGCTACCATCTAGAGTTATGACATGGCAAAGGCTGAAGCGACTCTGCCATTTCAGATATTCATCACAATATTGCAGAATGGCAGAAAGTGCTAACATGGAAGTCAAATTTTGCCCCCCCCCCCTCCTCGTTACATTAAACATGAAGATCGAAGCCCTTGGCCATCAGCAGCGAATGGCAGAATAATGTGTGCTTCTAAATAGGCCTGTATCATATTAAATTTGGGATGCTGTCCTTGGTTACAAACTATGGGCCGTATTCTAGAAGCTTCCTTAACTGTAAGGTCGACCTTAATCTTTTGTATTATACCCTGCAAACAATAGCTAAAGGTCGACCTTACACTTAAGGAAGTTTCTAGAATACGGCCCTATGTTTGTCATAGCGCTTGGCCTCCCTCCAATATAAAAAACAAAGAGAGCACCTGCAACATAATAGAAGTACTAATAACAAACAACACTAGTCACTTTGGCTACGGTATCAACAACAGAAATAAAAAACACGACCCCCCCTGACCGCGAGATGCTGTTAATTAACTTTATCAAAACAAAATAATTAAGTACAGGAAACTAAGGGCCGTATTCTAGAAGCTTCCTTAAGCCTAAGGTCTACCTTTAGCTATTGTTTGCAGGGTAGAATACAAAAGATTAAAGTGGACCTTAGAGTTAAGGAGGCTTCTAGAATACGGGCCTTAATGTTCCGGGCAGGGCTGTTTCATAGAACAGCATTGAAGTCCAGATAACAAACGTTAATGCAAACACAAATCAATTGGCCGAAACGGTCCTACAACAGCTTTTCGTGAAATTCTGTTGCTTTTTTCCGGCACCACGGCACCAACTGTCATTTGCATGCACACAGCAGCTGATATATTATCACTGTCAATATCTGTTTTCGACTATATGTATGACTGGGAAACTTACAGTATGTAATTTACCAATTCGTTCGGGATTTTATTATCTTGTTTGCCAGAAATCTCACACTAAGCCTTTTAGATTTGGTAACAGGTAATCTTGTTGGCACAAAATCCCACGTGGAAGTCAACCTTCTCAATGGGCAGATCGTAAGTAATCTGTCACACTTCCATTTCCACAATATTGTCAAGCTGGAAAGCAATAATTTCCACCAGAAAGTAAACTGCCAGAAGCAATCTTAAGAGTCAGTTTCCCTTTCATCATGACTCAGGGGTGGATCCAGGGATCTCGGAAGGGGAGGAATCCCAATATATGTAAGCACCAAAGGTGTGAAGCCCACCGCGGTTCTGGGAGACATATCTTTTGATTAGAAATGCAGACGAAAAAATGAACTGAAAAACGAAGGTATAAAGGGGGATGTCTTGAAAGTTCGGAAAGGGAAGATGATACTAATGATACTAATTTTTTTCTGCCTTTTGTTTAAAATCTATGGCTCTAACCATCAGGCCACATGTTGCACGACTGCACTACAGAGGTCACTGATGACATTTATTCCCAGTCACCTCATCATGCTTTATGTGGGTGTGGTCATATGGACTTCATTCATACCTAGCTAACTAGTGCAGAAAACTCTCCATGAAAAGAAATACCCTAACATTTACCTTACCTCTCAACAAGACCATTGACCAGATTCAGATACAGGGTAGAAATATACCGCACCATTATCTGCCGAATCAGCTGTCAACCTGTAATTGTCCACCATTCTCACTTGTTTATTTGTCAAGAACTGTTTGATAATTTTACCATTTCAAATGGAATACCGTGAGCGACGAACCTGAATTTCTTCAGACTCGCTTTCAGGAGAAATCACCAAATTCCAGCAAATCACAAGAAACCTGGGGTTTTAGTGGGTTTGGGATAGGTGGAAGTACAGCTAATATCAAGTAATATAATATGTTTGCCCAGATAATGGCTGATGTGGAAAAGAGATGCTGCGCTGCGCTTGCATTCCACAAAATGCTAATTTTTACCTCAGCTTGATTCAGATTGATAGGCCTACAGTGCCATACAGGACCCAATTTTATGCCTGGGAGGGCTTTGTTTAGGACAATACAGATACCACCTTTCCTCACCCGTGCAAAAGATATTTTGAAATTTCAAAGAAAGCCAGAAATGCGGAAAAGTAATGACAACAAAAATTACCGTTTCCAAGAAAACTGGAGAAGAAAGCACAAATGTTGGAAAAGAAATGAAGACAAAGATTTTACCGTTCAACTGTGCAACTGATCAGTTCTGCTGTTGACACTGATAGAGACTCTGTCAAATACACTGCTCTGATGAAATAAACCATTGTGTCAAGATTTCAAGTATGATCTCCTGAAGTTCTTGCGTCTGACGCTTTTTATTACGAAAATGGTTTGTGATGTGCGATTTACCATAGCAACCGACGTCACCAACACTCTGAACAGCCGACCGTCAACAGTTTCAGTCAAGTGAAGTTCAGCCCCAGCAGATGCGCTGCCCCTTTCATTCATGTCATTGAAGAGATTTGGTATGATTTGGTATGATCTTGGAGGAATTATACTGACTTCCTCCAAGGTATGATTCAATAATTGAACATGTCAATAAGGTACTGCAAGTTCTTACTTGGTGTTGGTGAAAAAGCTGGGAACATCCCAGTAATGAGTGAACTCGGTCGCTTTCCTCTAGGGACCAACATCATTTTAAAGATTGTTGAATATTGTTATCATCTTCATACCATTGAAAACCCTGTTTTGAAGGATGTATTTTCATCCAATGTAGTTAATAGTTGCGCTTCCACTACAAAAAAAGCCGCTCTTGTTCTGCTTCCATTACAGAATTGCCGGGTTTAATAAGTCCGGTTCTATTAAGTGCGGATCTATTTAGTTTGGATAGGTCATGCACAGTCGCAAGCGACCGTGGAGCCACCTGTAGCCGAGCATAATACTACAAATAGATCCGGTGTTATTGCCATTCCACTACAAAATTTATCCGCATCTAGATTCGGAGTATGATCGGCTATGCTATCCGAACTAAATAGATCCGCACTTAATAGAACCGGACTTTTTAAACCCGGCAATTCTGTAATGGAAGCAGAATAAGAGCGGACAAATACCGGCTTTTTTGTAGTGGAAGCGCAACTCGAACTAAATAGATCCGCACTTAATAGAACCGGACTTATTAAACACGGCTATTCTGTAATGGAAGCAGAATAAGAGCGGACAAATACCGGCTTTTTTTGTAGTGGAAGCGCAACTAATATCTATACGGACGCAATGAACTGAATTTGAATTCGAATTTGAATTTGTAGAAGATATTCTTTGATCGTGAAATTTCGCCCCTAAGATCGAGTTGGCCAGTGCACACGTGAGCAAATGGTAGGGAGGCGATAACCACCTGAGCTGATGACGTGAACAAGGAAAATGTCACACCAGGGGCGCCAACTACATGTAGCGTTTTTGGTTGGAGGGGGTAATATTAGGCTCTCGGGGGGACTGCATTTTTTGCCGTTTTTTCGGGCAAAATCTGACGGAAAGCATGTTTTTTGGTGCTGTCTTGGGCCATTTGCCCCGTCCCCCTGCTAGCAAAGAGGCTAGGCGTCAACTGTCAGTAGAAGACGCAGAGCAGAGTTGATGGGGAAATGAAAATGTTTTGTCACAAAAACGAAACGAGACAAACTGCGCTCACACACTCAATGGAGCAAAGGCAAATACCACGTAATTCTTCCATTTCAAGTCAGGACTGACCTTTGCCAGAAATGGCGGATTTCCATGAGCATATCAGCTAGACCAAGACGTATTCATTGTATAATAGGCAATAATCGGCTGGATGTATGCTGCATGTATGCTAACACCAAAGACTCATCTTGGACAGGCCCAACGGCAGAGACTTGTACACACACATGGTTGCTTCCAACTCGACTACGACCTTTCACCATCGCTCTACCAATTATACAACACTGAGCATTCTGTGTGCGCCTACCTTGATATTACACACCTCTGCATCGAGGAACGAGCGATTCAAAGGCATATTTTGGAAACGAAAAGCAAAATGAGAAATAAACTGATAAAAGTGATAGGCCAATGTCGAACTCCCCCTACCTTCTGGACCTTTGCAGCAATACAGATCCCAGTTGATTCGAACGAGCAAAGATGGCCAGGCCTGCATTCAGTTTTGAATGTGTTGGACTCAGGTAATTATCCTTAGAGAAATGGACAATTGAACTCGATCGTGAACTCGTATGCGTCCTTGTTGAAACTGAGTGATGGACTTCCATAAGGGACCTGTCTTCCTTTGAAAGAGTAAAAACAGTTTTTGAGGTACTCCCATTGCTTGCGTTTGGCTCCATCATGGGAATTTGCCGGTATTCCGCATGAAGATATGAAATGATGTCACGAGCATAAAACCATTTTCCAGAAAAAAACAATTTATCACGTCGGATTTTTACTGATATCAGAGACCTGCTGTTTTCACCCAATGCAAAACGCCGCGGAATGAAATGAGATTGCGACTATGTACTAGTATGATACATGTATCCAGATATAAATCATTCTCAGGAAACGCCTCAGATCGAAACTACGTGATAAAGTCATTTACACAAGTATAACTGGTCAGATAATTTGACACTTATCAAAATCATGTTTCATCAGAAGTACAGCATAAAACTTCCAACTACAGGTTTATGAGCATCATGTCCACAGCTTCACACCATAATATGCAAAATCATCTGCGGAATAGATCCTGGACGAGAGTATGATACATCACAGACTAATGACAACTTTGACGGCTAGATTGAAGAGCCCCCATTCACACTCATATTCGGAAGGGGTGTCACTCATCCGTGCAATGACATGCTTTGGAATGTCACAAATCCACAGCGACGACAACCGAGTATCCTTCCCTAACAGTAACCAGCACTGAGACTGAAGCGAAACTGAGGCTAACACAGGGGAACATCGTTTATGTATGAGGTGTACATAGCTCAGAGGTGCTTGTTTTACAAGTACAGTCTGTTGTAACTGATGCAGCAGTTGGATGTTGATGAAGGTGATCTTTCAAAGTAAAGAACAGGAGGAAGGGAAAGAATACTGAAAAACGGTTTGATCGTAGAAGACAATTGAAAGCCTTGCTTAGCCTGAATGCCTGGGGTTCACATTACCATGTTGCTCAGTCTTTGGCAGCAAAGCACATTGGGATCTCTACTACATGTAGAAAGTGCCTGAGGAAGACCCCGGTTGGGGTCGAAAATTTGCGAAATTCGGAGACGACTTTACGTATCATATCATTTTGTGTGTCGTTCTTTGTGCTGTATGTTGGATATCTGAAAATTCTAACTGGTATTAAAGGTACATGTATATGAAAATTGAATACCTTCTAAGAGCAGCCACTCTTGCATCCATCCTAGATAATTTAGCTGTGTATATGAGCCAGTATCATTCTGGCTATCCTCACGTACAAAAGTAGATGATACAGAGATAAAACGTGCCATCAGATGATCATGACGCGATTAACGCTTGTATAATGATTTGACGTGATAATGACAAAATGATGTGATGGCTTTTTGATAGTATGTAATGGGCATTTTGTACAAGGATAGCTTGTGATTGGCTAGTAACTCTCCTTCTGTCAGATCAGATCGGGAGACACGGTCAGTTGTATATTCTAGTCTTGTACACCAGGTACATCCATCCTGTGAGTCAGAAATTCATCATACATGTATTAATGAGTAGAGTATATACAGAATGTCAAGAAGTCCCTTGGACAAACCTTGGAGGAATTATACTGGAAAAGGGGGCCTGTTGACAATAAGAAGAGTTCTATCACGACAATGCAAAAGGGGGCTGTTGACAATAAGCCTGTAGAGTTCTATCACGACAACGGAAAAGGGGGCTGTTGACAATAAGCCTGTAGAGTTCTATCACGACAACGGAAAAGGGGGCTGTTGACAATAAGCCTGTGGAGTTCTATCACGACAATGCAAAAGGTGGCCTGTTGACAATAAGCCTCCAGAGTTCTATCACGACAATGCAAAAGGGGCCTGTTGACAATAAGCCTCCAGAGTTCTATCACGACAATGCAAAAGGGGCCTGTTGACAACCTGTAGAGTTCTATCACGACAATGCAAAATTCAATCCGTTTGTCCTCCAAGGACAAACGGATTGAATGAAAATTGAACCAGCCACAAGATGTTCCAATAAGGAACTCTGCTGTACAACAAGGAGACAAAAAGGATCCTATACAATGTACCTGTACTTTGGAAATGCCAACTCGTTCAACAGGGATCGCGATATTGCAAGACTGCAAATTATAGTTGGCTGTAACTGCTCTTATGCTAATCAGCAAGACGGGTCTCTAAGGAAATCATATCAGCCGACTGAAAGATGTTCACAAGTCATCAAATACAGATGCGTGTGCAGTGGTACCTCGCCTCTGGAAACATCTGACAAGAGGACAAAGTTCAGTTCCGAATCGCCCTTTTTCCTTTTGCAATAAGGCCGTTTTCTTCAATTAAGCAGCTTTGTCAGCCCGGGGGAATCTTATTCAGGTTCTAATCTACTACATGTATGTACTTTCAAAGGACACAATTGAAGATTAGAGTCTGTCATGCCAGTGTCATATCTCACTTTTAAACAGAAATGATCGGGCCCTTGCTGCCACTGAAGAATAACGGCTGTCAACAATATTTTGAAATACCAAACATAAGAAACTGTAGGTAAACTCCCTCCTTCGACTACATGACATTTAGATAACATCAACATCAGCTTGCCTATGAATACCTGCAATATCTCCCATCAAACATCTGTCATTCCTCGTTTTATTACTGTGTACCCATATCCAATTTCTAATATTTGGCACTCCACCAGGTTAATGATAGATCGTTGGAGCTCCTTTACAAAGAAATTCAGCGGTGCAATGCAGTGCAGTTGGAATCAGAACCCCAGAGAAAACCTAGGCCAACATTCTATGTTGCCAACATGAAAAATAGCAGATAGGGAAATTTGGCCTGCATGGATTATGCGTCACTGCCGTAGAAATTTTCCCAAAATCATCCAGGTTGATGTCGATTCCGCTGAAAGGAATATGGCCAAGACAGGACGGTGTGACCGGCCCTGCAGTACAGCAACCAATAAGTCCCTCATTGAGCCCACAACCTCAAAGGCAATAGCTGCTGATGCTGCCACTATATTCCGAGCCCAGGTCGTTTTCAGAGGGATGCGTTGCATGGAAATGGTTCCTCATCATTACTTATTGATGATGTCTTCTAAGCAATTCGTGTCAGAGGGCACCATGCAATTATTTTGTTCATTTTACTTCAAAACTAGGAAAACTTGCACCATCAATGAAACAAATTGCCAATCTAAATGTCGAGAGTAATAGACAAGCAAGAACATTAATCATAGAGTTTAATGTCTTAAACGGCAGATTCCCATTTCTACTGGATACAGAGGCATCAACAGGATTTTTGAAAGTGGGTTCTTGTCTTGAGAGGTTTTGTGCTGGACATCGAAATTGTCTTCAGGAAGAAAGGTAGAATACAGATACAGATGTGTTGGGAATTTAGCTAAGGACATACTCTGTCAAGGTTCCCAAATCAAGTACCGGTAGTCAAAGAATGTAGGACTGAACCTTTTATAAAAGATTCTTTCATTAGTTTATGACCTAACCTAAGTCCAGCTCCAGGTCTGGCACACTGTACAACATTACTGTCCCCTCAACGAGTAATTTTGAGCACATCACATAGGACCAGGACATCGTAGACACACTCGACAACCCCCCGTCGACAGTTCTCAAAATGTTTACCTTTCCTTTCGAGAATACCCAATGATCTACTCCATTATTGATTCCTGTCCAAAAACATGACTAATGCATTGACCACCTGAGGATCGAGAAAATGGACGCACTTCATATGGACAAGATTATGGTAGTTTGTTGCTATGGATTCAAGCCTACATTTCCAGCCCAACTGCACCCTCCAACTGTAAAAAGATACACTCAAGATCACAGAAGCATTTACTCAAGATCACAGAAGCATTTACTCAAGATCACAGAAGCATTTACTCAAGATCAGGGCCAGTTTTACTCAGCTACATGTACTCGGTATATTTTATACCACAAATACTGTAATGTGGAAGTGAGGATAACATCCTAGTCAAACAATGCCCCTGTTCTGAGTGGTGGTGTTTCCTATCATCGAGGATAGAATCAGGAAGGTTCTTCAAAAGCATCCTTAGATTCCTCCATTAGTTTTCAAAGCCACACCCCTAAATATTCCGATGTTGTTCTGTAATCGGTTGCTTTGAACGCCGGTTGCAGGTTGCCCTGCAGGGAGTTGTACATGTATTTGCAATACGACTTCACCATTTTCACCACTGAACATGAACCCTAACCCTAAAGGCGCCTCTCCACGTGACAGTTTTCTATCGAAAGTTTGCTGTCAGATAGTCAGTTATTGCTGTCAGACAGCAATAATTGCTGTCATACAGTACTGTACTGTCACGTGGAGCAGCGCCTTTACCATTGACCTGCAACCTGTAGGCCCTACTTTCACCGACCATTCTGTGATCAGTGCTCATGTCCATGGGACAGACAGATCTGTAAGCAGACCAGTAGTAATTCAACGTCCGTCCATCGTGCACCTCGCTGGCTTCTGAATCACTGATGTGTATCTCGGCTTTTTGTTTGTTGTGGAGGCATACGTGGGTGACCATGAATATTTCGTAAATGGTAAGCGTGCTTCGTCAGTACACAAGAGTGACAGTCACTCTGTCTTAGACTCTAGCTGTCCGTCATTATTTGTGGAAAAATTGAGGTTGTGGATCTGCTAGCCTCGGACGGAAGGTGCAAAAGGACATCAAACTCTCGACCAATGACCCAAGGTTTCTTTGTACATGTATGTAGAAGCTCAAGCTCTCTCATAAACACTGACTGATCAAACTCCTGAAAGCAGTAGAGATGCTGGGTGCATTTCAATCCGATCCGCTTTTCTGGTATTAGAACCTCAAAGTCTGCTCTATATTCATTGGAGAGACTTTGTAACAGGACATCGCACATCAATCTCCTCATAATGAAATTGCTCCCGACATTGGCGGAGCTGTCGTCACCGGAATTGATCAAATCTGATCACACCGGAGATGCTGATTGGTTCACCAGAGGTATCTGAATCCGCTTAAAGGGACAATGAGATGGTCATTGAGAGACTGACGGATCCATGGCCTGCTAAAATGAGTACAACTCAGCACATCTGGCTCATCTCAAATTTTTTTCTGCAAGGTGACAAATCGTTAGCACCTGTGACCACATCACGTTTCATAATCATTATCACATTGACCCACATAGGAGGTGACCTACACACCAAACAAAGGTCAGAGATGACGTACATGTATATTAAAGGAAATGACAGTGAGGAGTGCGATTATCTATTTTGACAACATACTAATGGTTGTCAATGACTACTCAGTCACAACAAAACATAAACGGATTCACCAACTGCTTGATTGGCAATAAACGAAAGCCCCACTATTTGATCCTTGCCACTCAGTGCTGATCAGTAAAGGTTTATGCGCTTTCCAGTGCATCCTGAACAGGAAGATGGGAGTCCAAATCAAAAAAGTGACATTAAACGGACAAACTGGAACAGCCTTCTTGACCACTGCAACAAATTTGGCCAGTTAGATCAGCAGGTTTGTACTGAGGGCACTACTGAGGTTTGTACTGAGGGCACTACCGAGGTTGTGCTGAGGGCACCATCTTGTGCTTTCCTAAACTCCCTACGCAGTTGTGAACCACGCCCCCTTCGGTTTCCCCGCTCTCCACAACTGCTTCACTTCATAGAAGTCGCCGCGTTTGGTCAACAGATGGCGTCAGGGCCTGGCGCGAGTTTTATAGCCTATCAGCACGCTGCTTTCAGAACTGGCAACAAATGTTCTTGTGCTACCCTGGCTACTAGATCATGATCCGCTGAGCCAATGAAAAAGTTTCTCAGGCCAGGTTGGTCATGTGTTACTAGGCGCTCTCATTGGTCGAATCTCTCAGCGCCACCTGTTGACCAAACGCGGCGAATTTTACGAAGTAAAGCAGACGGTGGAGAGCGGGTAAACCGAAGGAGGCGCGGGTCACAACTGCGTAGGGAGTTTAGTGCTTTCCCTAAATATAAATCCATTTTGTGACATGATAAGTCAAGAGGAGTTCAACTTAGACTGTCATTTTTGGCAAAAATGAAAATATATTGTAGCACCAATCTTGCTGAAGCCCAACCAATCTGGTCATATTCATAACCAAACATAAGGACCGGTCGAATATTGTGCGGTCTGAATCAACAAAATGACCTATCATCACCTCCGAGGCAATATCTTCACAGAATAACTATGATTGGTATNATCTACATGTAGAGTTGTATCACGACAACGGAAGAGGGGGCTGTTGACAATAAGCGCTCTAGAGTTCTATCACGACAATGGAAAAGGGGCCTGTCATGCCTGTTGACAATAATCCTCTAGAATTCTATTATGACAATGCAAAAGGGGGCAGGTTGACAACAGGCCTTTAGAGTTCTAGTATGGTAATGCCATTTGACAAGGAGTCTCTACATGAAGAATACTATTGTGACATTTCACCAGGTGGTGAGTTGCCATGTGGCTACCATCTAGAGTTATGACATGGCAAAGGCTGAAGCGACTCTGCCATTTCAGATATTCATCACAGTACTGCAGAATGGCAGAAAAGTGCTAACATGGAAGTCAAATTTTAACTTTATCAAAACAAAAATTTGGGATAAATGCTGTCCTTGGTCACAAACTATGTTTGTCATAGCGCTTGGCCTCCCTCCAAGATAAAATGAAATGGTCCATGGACCATGTGCTCACTGGGTTGGATGTAAGTCTAATGATAGAGGGAGGTACATATCAGTTATGGATGAGCAATCTGGGTCAAGTCATTCCCAGGTAGGACTTTGATGATTTTTGGGTTATGCCACCTGGCGGCCATATTGGATGTCCGATTGGGCTGGAACTTCACATGCACATCAAGGTCATCTGCAGGGGGCCACATAGCACATTGGAGCGCTTTAGGCCAAGTTGTTCCTGAGTTACAGCACTTTGATGATTTTCGGGTTACGCCACCTGGCGGCCATATTGGATGTCCGATCGGGCCGAAACTTCACATGGACATAAAGGTCATCTGCAGGGGGCCACATAGCACATTGGAGCGCTTTGGGTTAAGGCGTTCCTGAGTTACAGCACTTTGATGATTTTTGGGTTACGCCACCTGGTGGCCATGTTTGAAGTCAAATCAGGCCGAAATTTGACATGCATGTAAAGGTCATCTAGATGGAGGTAAATATCAAATTTGAGCACTCTGCGTCAAGCCGTTCCTGAGTAATAGCACTTACTTGATTTTCAGGTTACGCCACCTGGCGGCCATATTGGATGTCGAATCGGGCCGAAACTTGGTATTTTTTAAGGTACCCCTCCAATGCATGTTTATGCAAGATATGAAGTTGCTCGGTGAAATAATGACAAACTGTGGCAGGTTCGTCACTTTTGTCGAACTTTGACCTCTGTGACCTTGAAAAGTAGGTCAAATCAAAAACCCGTAATATATGTTATGTATCCTTATTAGCTACACCTCTGATAAAAATTTGGAGATGATCTAGTCATTAGTTCAGGAGTTATTGCACTTTTTGTGTTTTTGGTTTCCGCCACCTGGTGGCCAAACTGAGAGTCGAATGGAACCGAAACTTGGTATCGTGGGTCATCTGACCTAGGGGTATATATGTACCAAGTTTCAGATCAATAGCTCCAGCGGTTACGAAACTTGCCCTGCTAACGGACGACGACGGACGACGACGACGACGACGACGGACGACGACGGACGCATCACCATTGTAATAGCTCACCCCAGTGAGCTAAAAAAACAAGGAGAGAGCACCTGGCACCATAAGAGAAGTACTAACAACCACAACCAAAACACTATGGCTACGATATCAACAACAGAAATCAACCCCCCCCCCTGACCGCGAGTGAATTAACTTTATCAAAACAAAATAATTAAGTACAGGAAATTAAATGTTCCGGGCAGGGCTGTTTCATAGAACAGCATTGAAGCCCAGCTAACAAAAGTTAATGCAAACACGAAACTTTAAATACACTGTAAGTCACCGCGGTTCTGGGAGACATATATCTTTTGATTAGAAATGCATACGAAATGAAATGGTCCATGGACCATGTGCTCACCCGTTTGGACATAATAGTGTAATGACAGAGAGAGGTACATGTCAGTTCAGCCCAGGTCACACTGTGGCGACTTTTGGGCGGCCGAATCCCCGCGAACTAGAATGAAATGGTCCATGGACCATGTGCTCACCCCTTTGGATAACAATAAGTGTAATGACAGAGAGAGGTGTGTACATGGTCCATGGACCATTTCATTCCAGTTCGCGGGGATTCGCCCGCCTAAGTCGCCACAGTGTGACACGGGCTTTATGAGCAATCTGGGTCAAGTCATTCCAAAGTTGCAGACTTCAATGATTTTTGGGTTATGCCACCTGGTGGCCATATTGGATGTCCGATCGGGCCAAAACTTCACATGCACATAAAGGCCATCTAGAGGGAGCCACATAGCACATATGAGCGCTCTGGGTCAAGTCGTTCCTGAGTTACAGCACATTTGATGATTTTCGGGTTACGCCACCTGGCGGCCATATTGGATGTTTAATCAGGCCGAAATTTGACGCACTATTTTTTCTGCCTTTTGTTTAAAATCTCTCGCTCTAACCATCAGGCCACATGTTGCACGACTGCACTACAGAGGTCACTGATGACATTTATTCCCAATCACCTCATCATGCTTTATGTGGGTGTGGTCATATGGACTTCATTCATACCTAGCTAACTAGTGCAGAAAACTCTCCATGAAAAGAAATACCCTAACATTTACCTTACCTCTCAACAAGACCATTGACCAGATTCAGATACAGGGTAGAAATATACCGCACCATTATCTGCCGATTCAGCTGTCAACCTGTAATTGTCCACCATTCTCACTTGTTTATTTGTCAAGAACTGTTTGATAATTTTACCATTTCAAATGGAATACCGTGAGCGACGAACCTGAATTTCCTCCGACTCGCTTTCAGGAGAAATCACCAAATTCCAGCAAATCACAAGAAACCTGGGGTTTTAGTGGGTTTGGGATAGGTGGAAGTACAGCTAATATCAAGTAATATAATATGTTTGCCCAGATAATGGCTGATGTGGAAAAGAGATGCTGCGCTTGCATTCCACAAAATGCTAATTTTTACCTCAGCTTGATTCAGATTGATAGGCCTACAGTGCCATACAGGACCCAATGTTATGCCTGGGAGGGCTTTGTTTAGGACAATACAGATACCACCTTTCCTCACCCGTGCAAAAGATATTTTGAAATTTCAAAGAAAGCCAGAAATGCGGAAAAGTAATGACAACAAAATTCCAAGAAAACTGGAGAAGAAAGCACAAATGTTGGAAAAGAAATGAAGACAAAGATTTTACCGTTCAACTGTGCAACTGATCAGTTCTGCTGTTGACACTGATAGAGACTCTGTCAAATACACTGCTCTGATGAAATAAACCATTGTGTCAAGATTTCAAGTATGATCTCCTGAAGTTCTTGCGTCTGACGCTTTTTATTACGAAAATGGTTTGTGATGTGCGATTTACCATAGCAACCGACGTCACCAACACTCTGAACAGCCGACCGTCAACAGTTTCAGTCAAGTGAAGTTCAGCCCCAGCAGATGCGCTGCCCCTTTCATTCATGTCATTGAAGAGATTTGGTATGATTTGGTATGATCTTGGAGGAATTATACTGACTTCCTCCAAGGTATGATTCAATAATTGAACATGTCAATAAGGTACTGCAAGTTCTTACTTGGTGTTGGTGAAAAAGCTGGGAACATCCCAGTAATGAGTGAACTCGGTCGCTTTCCTCTAGGGACCAACATCATTTTAAAGATTGTTGAATATTGTTATCATCTTCATACCATTGAAAACCCTGTTTTGAAGGATGTATTTTCATCCAATGTAGTTAATAGTTGCGCTTCCACTACAAAAAAAGCCGCTCTTGTTCTGCTTCCATTACAGAATTGCCGGGTTTAATAAGTCCGGTTCTATTAAGTGCGGATCTATTTAGTTTGGATAGGTCATGCACAGTCGCAAGCGACCGTGGAGCCACCTGTAGCCGAGCATAATACTACAAATAGATCCGGTGTTATTGCCATTCCACTACAAAATTTATCCGCATCTAGATTCGGAGTATGATCGGCTATGCTATCCGAACTAAATAGATCCGCACTTAATAAAACCGGACTTTTTAAACCCGGCAATTCTGTAATGGAAGCAGAATAAGAGCGGACAAATACCGGCTTTTTTGTAGTGGAAGCGCAACTCGAACTAAATAGATCCGCACTTAATAGAACCGGACTTATTAAACACGGCTATTCTGTAATGGAAGCAGAATAAGAGCGGACAAATACCGGCTTTTTTTGTAGTGGAAGCGCAACTAATATCTATACGGACGCAATGAACTGAATTTGAATTCGAATTTGAATTTGTAGAAGATATTCTTTGATCGTGAAATTTCGCCCCTAAGATCGAGTTGGCCAGTGCACACGTGAGCAAATGGTAGGGAGGCGATAACCACCTGAGCTGATGACGTGAACAAGGAAAATGTCACACCAGGGGCGCCAACTACATGTAGCGTTTTTGGTTGGAGGGGGTAATATTAGGCTCTCGGGGGGACTGCATTTTTTGCCGTTTTTTCGGGCAAAATCTGACGGAAAGCATGTTTTTTGGTGCTGTCTTGGGCCATTTGCCCCGTCCCCCTGCTAGCAAAGAGGCTAGGCGTCAACTGTCAGTAGAAGACGCAGAGCAGAGTTGATGGGGAAATGAAAATGTTTTGTCACAAAAAGGAAACGAGATAAACTGCGCTCTACACACTCAATGGATCAAAGGCAAATGCCACGTAATTCTTCCCATTTCAAGTCAGGGCTGACCTTTGCCAGAAATGGCGGATTTCCATGAGCATATCAGCTATAGACCAAGACGTATTCATTGTATAATACGCAATAATCGGCTGGATATAGCTCTATGCTAACACCAAAGACTCATCTTGGACAGGCCCAACGGCAGAGACTTGTACACACACATGGTTGCTTCCAACTCGACTACAACCTTTCACCATCGCTCTACCAAATACAACACTGAGCATTGTGTGTTCGCCTACCTTGATATTACACACCTCTGCATCGAGGAACGAGCGATTCAAAGGCATATTTTGGAAACGAAAAGCAAAATGAGAAATAAACTGATAAAAGTGATAGGCCAATGTCAAACTCCCCCTACCTTCTGGACCTTTGCAGCAATACAGATCCCAGTTGATTCGAACGAGCAAAGATGGCCAGGCCTGCATTCAGTTTTGAATGTGTTGGACTCAGGTAATTATCCTTAGAGAAATGGACAATTGAACTCGATCGTGAACTCGTATGCGTCCTTGTTGAAACTGAGTGATGGACTTCCATAAGGGACCTGTCTTCCTTTGAAAGAGTAAAAACAGTTTTTGAGGTACTCCCATTGCTTGCGTTTGGCTCCATCATGGGAATTTGCCGGTATTCCGCATGAAGATATGAAATGATGTCACGAGCATAAAACCATTTTCCAGAAAAAAACAATTTATCACGTCGGATTTTTACTGATATCAGAGACCTGCTGTTTTCACCCAATGCAAAACGCCGCGGAATGAAATGAGATTGCGACTATGTACTAGTATGATACATGTATCCAGATATAAATCATTCTCAGGAAACGCCTCAGATCGAAACTACGTGATAAAGTCATTTACACAAGTATAACTGGTCAGATAATTTGACACTTATCAAAATCATGTTTCATCAGAAGTACAGCATAAAACTTCCAACTACAGGTTTATGAGCATCATGTCCACAGCTTCACACCATAATATGCAAAATCATCTGCGGAATAGATCCTGGACGAGAGTATGATACATCACAGACTAATGACAACTTTGACGGCTAGATTGAAGAGCCCCCATTCACACTCATATTCGGAAGGGGTGTCACTCATCCGTGCAATGACATGCTTTGGAATGTCAAAATCCACAGCGACGACAACCGAGTATCCTTCCCTAACAGTAACCAGCACTGAGACTGAAGCGAAACTGAGGCTAACACAGGGGAACATCGTTTATGTATGAGGTGTACATAGCTCAGAGGTGCTTGTTTTACAAGTACAGTCTGTTGTAACTGATGCAGCAGTCATGGCAGTTGGATGTTGATGAAGGTGATCTTTCAAAGTAAAGAACAGGAGGAAGGGGAAGAATACTGAAAAACGGTTTGATCGTAGAAGACAATTGAAAGCCTTGCTTAGCCTGAATGCCTGGGGTTCACATTACCATGTTGCTCAGTCTTTGGCAGAATTCAAGCACATTGTACATGTAGAAAGTGCCTGAGGAAGACCCCGGTTGGGGTCGAAAATTTGCGAAATTCGGAGACGACTTTACGTATCATATCATTTTGTGTGTCGTTCTTTGTGCTGTATGTTGGATATCTGAAAATTCTAACTGGTATTAAAGGTATATGAAAATTGAATACCTTCTAAGAGCAGTCACTCTTGCATCCATCCTAGATAATTTAGCTGTGTATATGAACCAGTATCATTCTGGCTATCTTCATGTACAAACGTAGATGATACAGAGATAAAACGTGCCATCAGATGATCATGACGCGATTAACGCTTGTATAATGATTTGACGTGATAATGACAAAATGATGTGATGGCTTTTTGATAGTATGTAATGGGCATTTTGTACAAGGATAGCTTGTGATTGGCTAGTAACTCTCCTTCTGTCAGATCGGATCGGGAGACACGGTCAGTTGTATATTCTGGTCTTGTAAACCAGGTACATCCATCCAGTGAGTCAGAAATTCATCATACATGTATTAATGAGTAGAGTAGATACAGAATGTCAAGAAGTCCCTTGGACAAACCTTGGAGGAATTATACTGGAAAAGGGGGCCTGTTGACAATAAGCAACAAGAGTTCTATCACGACAATGCAAAAGGGGCCTGTTGACAATAAGCATCTAGAGTTCTATCACGACAACGGAAAAGGGGGCTGTTGACAATAAGCCTCTGGAGTTCTATCACGACAATGCAAAAGGGGCCTGTTGACAACCTCTAGAGTTCTATCACGACAATGCAAAAGGGGCCTGTTGACAACCTCTAGTGTTCTATCACGACAATGCAAAATTCAATCCGTTTGTCCTCCAAGGACAAACGGATTGAATGAAAATTGAACCAGCCACAAGATGTTCCAATAAGGAAGTCTTCTGTACAACAAGGAGACAAAAAGGATCCTATATTTTGGAAATGCCAACTCGTCCAACAGGGAACGCGATATTGCAAGACTGCAAATTATAGTTGGCCGTAACTGCTCTTATCCTAATCAGCAAGACGGGTCTCTGAGGAAATCATATCAGCGGACTGAAAGATGTTCACAAGTCATCAAATACAGATGCGTGTATGCAGTGGCACCTCGCCTCTGGAAACATCTGACAAGAGGAGAAAGTTCAGTTCCGAATGACTTGTTCCTTTTGCAATAAGGCCACTTCCTTCAATAGGAGCAGTCAGCCGCGCGTATTGCCAAAAGATGGCAGCACAGATCTAGCAGACCAATACACAGGAAAATCTACGTGATCAAGAATGAATGGGTCCGCTATATGCATTGATTTGGGCCGTAGTGACACCTATTGGTCAACTTACTGACCGGGGAATCTTATTCAGGTTCTACTATATACATGATATACTTTCTCTGGACGCAATTGAATTTTTTTAAAAGCAAAGATTAGAGCCATGCCAGTGTCATATCTCGAGCCCTTGCTGCCACTGAAGAATAACGGCTGTCAACAATATTTTGAAATACCAAACATAAGAAACTGTAGGTAAACTCCCTCCTTCGACTACATGACATTCAGACAACATCAACATCAGCTTGCCTTTGAATACCTGCAATATCTCCCATCAAACATCTGTCATTCCTCGTTTTATTACTGTGTACCCATATCCAATTTCTAATATTTGGCACTCCACCAGGTTAATGATAGATCGTTGGAGCTCCTTTACAAAGAAATTCAGCGGTGCAATGCAGTGCAGTTGGAATCAGAACCCCAGAGAAAACCTAGGCCAACACTCTATGTTGCCAACATGAAGAATAGCAGATAGGGAAATTTGGCCACCATGGATTATGCTTCACTGCCGTAGAAATTTTCCCAAAATCATCCAGGTTGATGTCGATTCCGCTGAAAGGAATATGGCCAAGACAGGACGCTGTGACCGCCCTGCAGTACAGCAACCAATAAGTCCCTCATTGAGCCCACAACCTCAAAGGCAATAGCTGCTGATGCTGCCACTATATTCCGAGCCCAGGTCGTTTTCAGAGGGATGCGTTGCATGGAAATGGTTCCTCATCATTACTTATTAATGATGTCTTCTAAGCAATTCGTGTCAGAGGGCACCATGCAATTATCTTGTTCATTTCACTTCAAAACGTAGGAAAACTTGCACCATCAATGAAACAAATTGCCAATCTAAATGTCGCCAGTAATAGACAAGCAAGAACATTAATCATAGAGTTTAATGTCTTAAACGGCAGATTCCCATTTCTACTGGATACAGAGGCATCAACAGGATTTTTGAAAGTGGGTTCATGTCTTGACGGGTTTTGTGCTGGACATCGAAATTGTCTTCAGGAAGAAAGGTAGAATACAGATACAGATGTGTTGGGAATTTAGCTAATAAGGACATAATCTGTCAAGGTTCCCAAATCAAGTACCGGTAGTCAAAGAATGTAGGACTGAACCTTTTATAAAAGATTCTTTTATTAGTTTATGACCTAACCTAAGTCCAGCTCCAGGTCTGGCACACTGTACAACATTACTGTCCCCTCAACGAGTAATTTTGAGCACACTGCAACATCACATAGGACCAGGACATCGTAGACACACTGGACAACCCCCCGTCGACAGTTCTCAAAATGTTTACCTTTCCTTTCGAGAATACCCAATGATCTACTCCATTATTGATTCCTGTCCAAAAACATGACTAATGCATAGACCACCTGAGGGTCGAGAAAATGGACGCACTTCATATGGACAAGATTATGGTAGTTTGTTGCTATGGATTCAAGCCTACATTTCCAGCCCAACTGCACCCTCCAACTGCAAAAAGATACACTCAAGATCACAGAAGCATTTACTTAAGATCACAGAAGCATTTACTCAAGATCAGGGCCAGTTTTAGGAAGAGCTACATGTACTCGGTATATTTTATACCACAAATACTGTAATGTGGAAGTGAGGATAACATCCTAGTCAAACAATCCCCCTGTTCTGAGTGGTGGTGTTTCCTATCATCGAGGATAGAATCAGGAAGGTTCTTCAAAAGCATCCTTAGATTCCTCCATTAGTTTTCAAAGCCACACCGTCCCCCAAATATTCCGATGTTGTTCTGTAATCGGTTGCTTTGAACGCCGGTTGCAGGTTGCCCTGCAGGGAGTTGTACATGTATTTGCAATACGACTTCACCATTTTCACCACTGAACATGAACCCTAACCCTAAAGGCGCCTCTCCACGTGACAGTTTTCTATTGAAAGTTTGCTGTCAGATAGTCAGTTATTGCTGTCAGACAGCAATAGTCATACAGTACTGTACTGTCACGTGGAGCAGCGCCTTTACCAACTTGTAGGCCCTACTTTTACCGACCTTTCTGTTATCAGTGCCCATATCCATGGGACAGACAGATCTGTAAGCAGACCAGTGGTAATTCAACGTCCGTCCATCGTCCACCTCGCTGGCTTCTGAATCACAGATGTATCTCGGCTTTTTGTTTGTTCTGGAGGCATACGTGGGTGACCATGAATATTTCGTAATGGTAAGCGTGCTTCGTCAGTACACAAGAGTGACAGTCACTCTGTCTTAGACTAGCTGTCCGTCATTATTTGTGGAAAAATTGAGGTTGTGGATCTGCTAGCCTCGGACGGAAGGTGCAAAAGGACATCAAACTCTCGACCAATGACCCAAGGTTTCTTTGTACATGTATGTAGAAGCCCAAGCTCTCTCATAAACACTGACTGATCAAACTCATGAAAGCAGTAGAGATGCTGGGTGCATTTCAATCCGATCCGCTTTTCTGGTATTAGAACCTCAAAGTCTGCTCTATATTCATTGGAGAGAATTTGTCACAGGGCATCGCACATCAATCTCCTCATAATGAAATTGCTCCCGACATTGGCGGAGCTGTCGTCACCGGAATTGATCAAATCTGATCACACCGAAGATGCTGATTGGTTCACCAGAGGTATCTGAATCCGCTTAAAGGGACAATGAGATGGTCATTGAGAGACTGACGGATCCATGGCCTGCTAAAATGAGTACAACTCAGCACATCTGGCTCATCTCAAATTTTTTTCTGCAAGGTGACAAATCGTTAGCACCTGTGACCACATCACGTTTTATAATCATTATCACATTGACCCACATAGGAGGTGACCTACACACCAAACAAAGGTCAGAGATGACGTACATGTATATTAAAGGAAACGACAGTGAGGAGTGCGATTATCTATTTTGACAACATACTAATGGTTGTCAATGACTACTCAGTCACAACAAAACATAAACGGATTCACCAACTGCTTGATTGGCAATAAACGAAAGCCCCACTATTTGATCCTTGCCACTCAGTGCTGATCAGTAAAGGTTTATGCGCTTTCCAGTGCATCCTGAACAGGAAGATGGGAGTCCAAATCAAAAAAGTGACATTAAACGGACAAACTGGAACAGCCTTCTTGACCACTGCAACAAATTTGGCCAGTTAGATCAGCAGGTTTGTACTGAGGGCACTACTGAGGTTTGTACTGAGGGCACTACCGAGGTTGTGCTGAGGGCACCATCTTGTGCTTTCCTAAACTCCCTACGCAGTTGTGAACCACGCCCCCTTCGGTTTCCCCGCTCTCCACAACTGCTTCACTTCATAGAAGTCGCCGCGTTTGGTCAACAGATGGCGTCAGGGCCTGGCGCGAGTTTTATAGCCTATCAGCACGCTGCTTTCAGAACATGGCAACAGATATTCTTGTGCTACCCTGGCTACTAGATCACATGATCCACCCAGCCAATGAAAAAGTGTCTCAGGCCAGCTTGGTCATGTGTTACTAAATTTCGTAGGAAAATTATCGTGTACGGCGGCCTTTAGACTTTTTAGGCGCTCTCATTGGTCGAATCTCTCAGCGCCACCTGTTGCCAAACGCGGCGAATTTTACGTAGTGAAGCAGTTGTGGAGAGCGAGTAAACCAAAGGAGGCGCGGGTCACAACTGTTTAGTGCTTTCCCTAAATATAAATCCATTTTGTGCAATGATAAGTCAAGAGGAGTTCAAGTTTGATTGTTATCCTTGGCAAAAATGAAAATATATTGTAGCACCAATCTTATTGCTGAAGCCCAACCAATCTGGTCATATTCATAACCAAACATAAGGACCGGTCGAATATTGTGCGGTCTGAATCAACAAAATGACCTATCATCACCTCCGAGGCAATATCTTCACAGAATAACTATGATTGGTATTCTGGATTATTGAGTATGGGACCGCACAATATCGCTTTCATTATGGCGTTGGTATGATATTGATACAGTGCACACAAATATTCTGTAGGCGAGACTTGCTTCCATACTTTTGGTGGAAGTTGAAGCACTGAGATTCATACAGGTGTGACAGGAATGGGAGTCCTATGAATCCAGGTCCGGTTACAATGGTCTGCCATTGTCAGGATTTATTTGAAAGGTCGTGGTTTTTAGGTATATTAAGTGTTAATCACCCAGAGGTACAATTTGGTGGACTTCGGAAAACATATCTATGGCTAACCCCAACCAAAACCTTTCGAGGATGATCTAATCCTAACCCTAACCCTAAACCCTAACCCCTAAAAATCCCTTTGAAAAACCGTTTTGTACCTCTAGCAGATTGCATTTAACATTTACCTGGTTTTTATAGCCGTAGTGAAGTGGGTCCTAAAATCCAGGGGAAACTAATTTCCTGCTACACCTGCCTGGGACATTGAACATTTCCGCTGAATTGGACCGTATTTCACACGGCGTTGCTGATCAGGCAACCGAGACACGCCACCATCCACCCCCACAACATGGTACACGCTAAATCAGAACGTCATTACTCGACAAAATAACATGACTTGATTGGCCATATCGATAACAGGTCACGAAGTCACGTTCGAAAGGTTGATTAAGTTGCCAACCAATAACGTCATTTAGTCTTTGGAGAAGCCAATCATTGTCATGACTCGCTCTTATGTGAAGGGAGGGCATTTTTTTTCAACAGCAGTCTATCCAATTGTTCTTGGCTGGCAAATCTTGCAGGGAAATAATGAATTTGATCCAATTTTCTCATAACATCGTAAGATTTTTGCCGGTATTTCCATCAAGTGAACCCCATTTCAAAAGCAGGAAAACATGATAGCCACATTTAGTTCATCAACGTACTTAAAAACGAATTTATATAGTTATCAAGACATGTTATTGAAAGACAAGCAGCACGACCACTGAGTTGAGTTCTGGAGGCAGACCAGTTTACTTATGAGGGAGGGAACCAGACCCTAGAGAGACCCTTGCTGTGGAAGGGAATGGGCCTTGGTATCAATGAACAGGAGGTATAACAGTGATTTGACCATGAACAAAATACGGGATTTAAATACTGACATGAACGGTGGGACTCATCTGTGTACCAAGCGGAGATTGTGAACACCAACCTTTAGACCACCTAGAATCCGGCGAAGTTTCGAACAGTGAAGAAAGAGATGAAATCAGAATCGCACTAATAGCTCTCCGCACCAGAGAAGCGAAGAAGTCCCCATCAGCGGCAATGGTGAAGCGGGGAATTTCTTGATGAGCTCTTAATCAAAGACTGGGAAGATGGAACTGACGTGTTAAGAAAAAGCGTCTAATTGATTTTACACCGTGGGCAAACGTTTTAAACCGTGGATACTGGTGCAAAATAGAAGATGTCCGAAAGTATCCAGAAGTCTCCTCACGTCATCAGAACCTATAGGCAAATAGGTACATTTCACGTTGACGTAAGATGCAAGTTGAAGTGGACCACAATGTTTGGACTTAAAAGTCAAGAAATCCAGAAAATTTACCAAATTTGATTTGAATTCCCAGAGACAGACCTACCTTACCAAGTGAGAATGGTGGAGAGAACTAACAATTCTTGAGGGATTTTGATATTTTGAATATTTTACGCCTAATCTTAATTGACTATTTTGCTATCATCCAAAGAGCAGGTCACGGATAGCAAAGGTGGCCATCATGATAGCATCGATTTCTGGAAATCCAGCGTCGACTAATTATGTCAGACCTTTTCTGAAATTTAACTGCGAACAAACATCATCTAGAAAATGAGAAATCTAAAGGTTGGATATGATGGATAATCAGAGTGCTGCCACTCGACAAAATTACGAGTGGTACTGCAGGTTTATTCCTTTCTCCAGATTCATTTGAGGACTTCCATTTTCTGTTCAAGACCATTGATTTGGGACATACGGGAATCAAACATGTTGAACGAACAAATTTAGCATTTTATAAATGTGGACAGTATCCCTTTAAACCTCAACAGATTTGCATTCTGACTCTTCCATATGATAGGCAAAACCCTTCTGCATGTTGAGTGCAAATTTTGTTGAATTCAGATTAGTTGATCTTATGATACAAAAGGACTGAATTGATGAGAACCCCACGAACGATGAGAGTGCAGGGTCTGTCTACATTTGAATCTAGGTTAACGTACATTTGCACGTGGAACACTAATTGTGCTGAAAATAGTTCTGTTATCCTCAGAAATGGAATTCAAGGCATCAAGTTGACAGATTCATGTACGCCAGTACCATGAAAAAGTTGAAGCTCGTGCCTATTACGTAAAGCCAAAATTCAGGCAGTGAGAGACATCTGGTAGCAACACATGAAGTGTATCCCTCAGTTACTTCATCGTCCGCAGTTAAGTCATTATGTTTGATTCCTTTATGCTTGGGAGAAATAGGTAAACCTGCTGGGTATCCCTTATAAATTTTTAGTACAAGGGGCCAATGGCCACACCACCCATGGCTGTGTGGTATTCCAGTTTGTGTCACATTAAGCTACAGGTTATCAACCTTTACCGATAAGCCTTTTCAGTGACAGTTTATCATTCACAAGTGAGTTGGCCATGGGAAAAGAGTAAAAGTGAAGTGCCTCCAACAGGGATACACGAGAAAATATTCCAAGATTGTCAGGGCCTGAATTCAGTCGTAACATCTGTCGGCCATGAACGGTTGCTCTATCTGCCACTTTATTAGCCCGAGTCATAAAAAATAACCTGCTTGTATACCCAAAATGGCTTTCCAATTGATTTCACATAGCCTCGCTACCCAACATGCCATAGAAAGAAAAAAAACTCGTGGTTGCCAAGACATCGTGCACAAATCCATCGATGAGAATCTTCCTTCAACATCAACGGCAATCAATGGCCGTTCTGGGATCATGTGGAAAATGCTGTGTGTAAGGACATTTCCACATCAGAGCTCTGTAAGTAGACAATGATTAATATCTGATCCCATGTGATGTGTTGATAATGTCGGGAAATGTGCTCACGTCATTTGCAGCTACATGTCTCGCAGATCAATACCAGGCCAGACCAATACGGCGGTGACGGTGACACCTACATGTACTACTGCGTGCTGAGCCGTTGAGATTGGAACTTTGGTGAAACGGACATATTCAAGTACGGCCATCATGGCCTACCATGTGTCTGGACTACCTCATGCCAGCGTAGTCAGAAGGCGGAGCATGTCATAACCCCTGGTAGTCAAGATATTTTACACGTCGACAATGATAATAAGCAAGAAGTCAATCTCCAGAATTCACGAATTTTCGACCCCAACCGGGGTCTTTTTCAAATGGAACTTTACAATCTGAAACTCTAGAAAAGACATTCGACAATCTCTAGAAACTCTAGAAAAGACACGTCGACAATATTCTTTTTACAGAATAGGAGAAGACCGGAGCCCAGCGAGGAACAGTTACCCACTGCCATCACATAAAGATGACCCTGTCATGACATGGATGATAAAAATCGACCCAACATCCAACATGGCGACAATTGGAAATGTTTCCCCAAGCCATTCAAAACGCTTCGAAAATGTTACCTACACCAACGTATAGTGTTGATCCTTGTGACGATATCACTATCACGGCATGTCAGTGTGGTGTGTTAAATTGCAGTGCTGCCATCTGATGAGAATCCATTGAACAGAATGAAACCCCAAAGACGTGCTCTTTCGATATGATAAACGAAAATGTGATAGGATTAAAAGTGAAGCTCTAATGTAGCCCTACAAGGACAAAGTGGATGGGTAGCCTTTTCGTTTGTTGGAATTAAAATGACCACGACATGCTGAAGTGAAATGCATGACCGGGTTTCTTTTCTGATGGTTTGTTGGCAGAACTCTGACTCGTTATAGAACTACATGTATATCCCAGCAACTATGGTAATGGGAAGTTTGACACCAATTTCTGACGAGGGGTAAGGAATAAGTGAGAAGTTCACAGGGGCGGATCCAGGATTTGGGGAAAGAGTGGCGCACTGTGCTGGAAACACTGAAATCTGCGTTGAATTTCTGAATTAGTTTGGTTCTGTGACGTCAGACACACAGAATTCTGTGTGTGAGGCAAGGTCAAACGAGGCCGATACCGAACCCTTTTGGCCCTAGCGGTGGGTTCTGGAACCAAACTATTTCTGAATCTGTCAATGATTTGCTCCAAATTTCAGAATTTCATGGTCAATTTTACAGTTTTTTTGGACGAGAGGGGAGGCTTGTACCGGGTGCGCGCCCCCGGATCCGCGCCTGGTTTACGAGAATACTTGCCTATTTATCACAATTTCTGGGCATGCAGCCTTGTCAGTGTCATCAGTACGTGTATTCACAGCAACATCAGGCAGACCAACAACAACAAGCTTGTTGGTGTCCACCAACTCACTGATTGTTACATCGTCCGGGACAGGGAGAGAACACAAGGTCACGTTATCCTCAACATCAGTGAGAGCGTCAACATCCTCGTCGTCCAAGGGAGGAGTTTTCAAACTATCCATTACGGAGAAATTACCGAACCTTCAAATGATGAGGACACAAGATCACAAAAAAGAACTCAGAAGAAAAAACTTTTGGCAACCACAGTCGTCATGCTTCAAAACGCTTTATGCATATGAGGTGATTTCCATGGATTTATGGGTTATGACAAGATATAAACCAAAGGCCATGGTTTTCGATTGTAAAAGTTGCATAAGAACAGATATCATGTCATATAATGATCTAACACCTATGATGTAAAGAGTAATAGGGACCTGAGGTGAGGTAGGTGACATCTTGAGTTTCATTAACATCTGTTCCAGGGGACTGTGATAATGACATAAATTGACGTCAGCAGATAGAAATGCAAGTGAGATCATTTCCACTGAGCAATGTCTATGCTGTGGCAGGTTCGTTACTTTTGTACAACTTTGACCTCTGTGACCTTGAAAAGTAGGTCAAATCAAAAACCCGTTGCATATGTTATGTATCCTCATTAGATACATCAATGATAAAAGTTAGGAGATGATCCAGTCATTAGTTCAGGAGTTATTGCACTTTTTGTGTTTTTGATTTTGGCCACCCGGTAGCCAAGCCAAGAGTCGAATCGGACTGAATCTTGGTGTCATACATGTAGGTCATATGACCTAGGGGTGTATATGTACCAAGTTTCAGATCAATAGCTCCAGCGGTTACAAAACGTGCCCTGCTAACGGACGCCGACGATTACAGCTCACAGGTGAGCTAACAAAAATGACAAAAGGAAAGATGTAGGGGAAGGGGCCAGCAAAATTATTTGATTGAACAGTCTATGGGATGAGGGATGAGGAATGAGGAATGGATGAAAAATTATTTTGCCTATCTCCAAGTAACGAGTTAGGCAATTTGGATTTTTTGCCCTTTTCTCAAAAAGCGGAAAATGAGATAGGCAGTTATCTTAGCAGGTTGGCGATTAGTGACACTACGCGGCGGATAGTTTTTTAACACATTCCTTGCACTTACTTCTGTGACAGCTCATCGGAGGAGTCGCCCATGATATCACCTGTTTCTCGCAAATTTTCCTCTGGGAAGGGCAGCAACATACCCAGAGGGAAGATTAAATCCTGCCTCAGACATGAAATCTACTCCTAAACTGTGGTCAGCAATTGAATTAACTTGAGGATATTGTCCATGTAGAGCTGTCACAACAGTTGTTGATTTCAAACTCAGATATCACCCCATGGAGAACAGTACCAGAAGATTAGACCGGATAAAATTGTTTACACAAGTCTTAAAACTAAAGAGCTCTCATTTTCTTCTTGAAATTCATCAGTCAGGATCTTGCTTTCTCCAATTTACCAGCGTTTGAACTCCCTAAACCACCAGATAATCCTTGATTGATTAAAATAATGTGAAAAAAATTCAAGAATAAAATCCGACACAGCCATTGATATCCAGTGTTTTTCTCCAAATTGTCAGCAATACACGAATCTTGCCTTGCACAAGGAACTGCCCATACCATAAGCAATATTCTTTCAACTTAGGCCCTTCACGAACTGTCGTACAAAGTACTTAACAATAAACAGGGAAGTACAAAACGTATATACAGATAGTAGGCCTAATAGTCAGCATAATTATATGCAATATTAAGAGGTTGTGAACTTTAAGCCTAAGTGGAATTTAAAGGGAATGCACTGTAAAAACCATTTTGTCCACTACCTGGACACGTGGGTTTGAGGTGAGAATGGGTCCATGGTACCCAGAATATTTGTTCTTCGAGCCTGAAACGAGGAGGTCCTTAGGTTCCAGTAACCCATAATGACCAGTTTCACAGGTCACTTTGGCCCATCTACTATTGCTGCTCATGGGTGCCAACACCCCACGGTAGCATTCGTAGATGGGCCAAAGTGACCTATGAAACTCTCATTATGGGTTACTGGAACCTATAGACCTGTCCGTTTCAGGCTCGAAGAACAAATATTCTGGGCACCATGGACCCATTCTCCATTGAACACGTTTCAAAACCCATGTGTCCAGGTAGTGGACAAAATCATGGGTCTCTCGAGCCCATTCGTTTTTACAGTGTGCCAGTTCAAGTAGCCATGAAATGACGTCAAGGAATTAAGCAGAGCATTGTGGCCTGATTTTTATGCATGGAATTTATAATTGAGTACATGCAGACTTGAATTTGGCCCTGGTGAGGTAGCTCAGGTTACTCCCAGCAGGTAATTGGGCTTAGATTCCTCGGATTCCTTCTGTTTTGATCACTAAAAGGAGGTCAGGGGTGGCTGCATAGAAACTCCGCTAGCGCTAGCGGAGCCCATCTGCCGATAGTGCTGTACATTTTTCCATGCATTTTAACACCGATAGGCTGTCGAAGCACTAGCGGAGTTTCTATGCACCGCAGGACGGCCGACTGCAAGATATAGCTTGAACGCCCTCTATTAAGAAGGGCAAGAAGCAAGCGTCAAAATAGCAACTCTCTGTTGACACCCAGCATCAACGAAGCACGACATTTCCATGGCAACGGTTTTGGCGTTGATTTCTAAACTCTACACTGAAATCTGGAGGTTCAAGGGAAAGCTCAGTGGATGGTTGGGCTCGGAACGCCATGATGACCAACAGCAGAAGGAGTGGCTCAATTGGCTGCTACCTGAACCGACACCATCCATCCATGACTGACCCCCAACCTCTGAAGCAAAATGACAAACGTTTAAATAACTTACTAAGATCCGAGTTACATGTACCATAGCACACTGGCATTATAAGATCGAGAGGAGAGAGAGAAATCCAGTTTTCCTTGGGCCACATAGATGGCAACACAATACATATTATAACGCTAACGGGGCATTCCTGCTTGTGGTTGATGATGACTAAAAACGACCAAGCGATGGAAGTACATGTATTATAAAGGCCTACCTTCCACTCTCTGCCATGGAGTGTCCAACGCGGCCAAGAGTCACGCACTGGGCAAACAGGGAACTCACATGGCGCATTCTGTATAAGCACAAAGCCCAAGTCGCTGCCAAGTGTCTATAGGATATTGCATCATCAAATGATTCAACGTAGGCCTAGCGAAGCCTTAAAAGTCATTTGCCAGTATCAACGGTGTTCATACAAAACTGTGCCACCAAAGTTTGATGCGCGTGCTTGGTCTTTTGTGGGGAAAAACATAGTCAATCTCCCACAAAATTCCAATCAATGAACCAGAAAAACTGACCATGCCTATTCTACTTTTTTAAAAAACTAGGCCTATAGACCAACCGAGAACAAAATTCTTGCAATACTGTAGGACCCCTGTCACACTGTGGCGACTTTAGGCCAGGTTCACACTGCGAGCGAAACGGCGAAGCGAAGCGATGTGGTGAAAAGATCTGGGAGCATGACAATGGCCTGTAACGCTACAGGACAATGGAAATTCGCTTCGCTTCGCCATTTCGCTCGCAGTGTGTTTACACCCTTAAGCCTAGTTTATACCTCGACGCAAGAACATCGGCGTCCGACGCACGATCAAAATCTGTACGCCGACCTAATGGTGTCTGCATACAGATTTTGATCGGGCGTCGGACGCCGATGGTCCTGCGTCGAAGTATAAACTCACCCTTAGGCGGGCGAATCCCCGCGAACTAGAATGAAATGGTCCATGGACCATGTGCTCACCCCTTTGGACATAATACTAGTAGTGTAATGACAGAGAGAGGCATGCACATGGTCCATGGACCATTTCATTCCAGTTCGCGGGGATTCGCCCGGCTAAGTCGCCACAGTGTGACACGGGCTTAAGTCGCCACAGTGTGACCTGGGCTTAACGGACGACGACGACGACGGACACCGCATGACAACAACAGGTGAGTTAAAAACTGTTATTCAGTTCTGCCATTCTGTTGGTGTTCAGAATAACCGCCCCAAACACACCGTTACATTGTGTGGAGACACTTCTTTTAGTTACTCCGCGTCCGGAACATGAACCTTTCATCGTCATGAGTTCATTGAGGGCATTTTTTACCCGAATGCCCTCCTCCAAATACAGTCATTAAGAATTCCTGTATGCTATAATGGATAGTTACACACTCATTAGGACGAGTTTTACCCGTGATATGATTTTGCCAGAACTTGCACCAAGTAATGTCTAATTATTCTCTTGAGAATCGTTGTTGTCAAACACCTTTAATTGACTAATTGAAAGTGTCAAACAGGTTCCCAGTCGGACACTCACCCTACTGATTTTAGACAGTTTAAGAGTGAAGTGATGACCCACTGGTTCAGAGACGCCCACACTGGATTGCCCCTTGGATAACGACAGTATGCCTTGCATGGGGTTAATTCTTCTCTATCCCTGTCATTTGTCGCTTCGCGAGAAAAGATTCTAGGCCTACTTCAGTTTTGTTATCAAAATATAACTTAAATATTTTCTGCTATATTGAAGTGGTAATAATGACGTATTTCATACTGTGTACAAACATAGTGAGAGGTTAGTTGGTACTTATTAATTCATGCCAACAGCTGTCAAATACGTCAATACTACTGGAAATCTCTATCTGCATTGAGTTCAATCGCTCGCTTATCCATTTTTGCTTCAATGTAGGCCTATGGGAAAGTAGTATGACATGACAACATCGATCGGGATGGCAACTATCACATGGTTTTCCCATCTGTCAGAATTTGCAGTATATTGTAGCAGAGACACGTAAGGGCATGCAGGAACAGATGAAATGCTGAAAGGTGACATTTTACCAGGGTCACACTGTACAACTTGAATACAAGCATCTAATTTTTGCACCCTTGAAACGCTCAGCATGCAACGCCACCTAAAGGTTGGAGATAGAAGCTGAAAGGACACCAATGATCAACCTCGGTAACTTGGGCCAAGGCATGGTTTCACAACTTGGTCATGAGCCCAAGTGGGGAATTCTTGACTTGCTGTAGGCCTACACCCTTTACGAGTTTTACAAACGTTTACATATCTACAGGTGAAGATTCTTTACTAATAAGCCCCTGGGCAGAGTTTCATTGCTTTGGTCATGTTGATCCCTAACTGTCAATATAGTCTATTGATACCTAAACTACAGACCACATTCTCTACTTGACATCCGACGCCAGGTAATAAGATTGTGACAACAGAATCAGTCAAATTTTTCTGGGGAAATATTGGCGAATAAATTAATTGAGGTGTCGGCCTAAGATGAATTTGATTGAACTCAAAACCAACAGACCAATATCTATTGATAGAATTCTAGAGCACAGCAAGCAACTTAGCAGTAAGGCAAAAATTATTTGCACAACATTGGCGATATTGAAGACCTCCAGAGTAGGTTCTAGGCCTTTATTTCGATCATCAAATAAAACCATTAATTGCACCTGATGTTTCTGAAGGCCTGGGCAGAGACAGCAAACACACTATCGTCAATGCAAATATAGGCACTAGGCCTACTTTATATCAAATAACTCCTAACGAAATAGAAGGCATTTTAGAGATGTTGACACAGCACTAAATCCAATTTAAGTGGACATGGGCTGAATTGGGTACACACTCACTTTGATGTTGACTTTATATTCAAGGAGTGTGAGGACATCAAGGAGTGTATGGATTCCACCTCAAGACCGATGGGTAGGGATTGGGAACAGAATAATTGAAAATTGTCCATATGCCAACTATTTGGGCCACCATGGTCAGACCCACATGATATGGACCTACAACTCAGAACCCCAAAATGATATTGCCAATGTAACTGGTATAGGAGAATTGTGAAGTGGCTGGTTGTACCCCTAAAACCCCCACAGAACTTGGTAAATCTGATTAACGTTCTGCGGACAAATTGGAGTCCCCAAATGAAATTCATTCTGAGAATATCAGATAGTAAAAGAAAAGTCGTCTCCGAATCTCGCAAATTTTCGACCCCAACCGGGGTCTCCGTCAGGCACTTTCTAGTAGAGATCCCAGAAGTGAATGAGGTATAGGAGTTCACTTCTGGGATCTCTAGAAAGTGCATGAGGAAGACCCTGGTTGGGGTCGAAACTTAATTCGGAGACGACTTTAGCTTTACTTTTACTATTATTTCGTGTCGTTTTTTGTGCTCTGTGTTGGATACATGTATTCGAGAATATCAGAGGTTCTGAATTATCGTCAATCATTTTAGGGTAGTCAACCAGAAATTGAACCCGAACAAACTCAGCGCTGCCAGGACTTCACGGAACGTGACCACTCTAGCAATACTGCCAAACGTGTGACCCAGCTCACCTTGCTGAACGAAAGTTCTCTGACCAGACACCTGACGACGCATCATTGACACAGGAATCAGAACAAATTCGCCGCCTCGGTCTTCTCATGGGTTTCTTTTGAGAAACCATCCTCATGCAACTAGATGGTGTGAATGCAAAATCGGCTTTCCTTGAATACAACATTGAGGTAGAAGTTTCGAAAACTCTAGGAAAACTGTCATCTACAACTTCAGATAATGTTGTCATATACATTCCTCAAAATAATCCACTGCCACTCGAATCTACTAAAAACTCGAACACACAATTTTAAAGGGAAATTAATGTTAATGTTTTGAAAAACATTAACTAAAGAACCATTAATCCAATGAGTACGAACACTGATGGACACTTTGTAACTTATCGACCCAATTCAGATTATACGCAATTGAATAATGAAAACGACACTTTCGAAGTATCAGTTAAATTTCCATCGTACCACACTTTGATAAAGTCGTTATGATAGTGATCTAAGACTCGATGAGAACTTGAAGAAACGGTTTGATTCCTTTATGATAAGAGTCACCACCGAACGGCTGCTGCTGATGAGGATGGACGAAAATGAGACAAATGGATAATTTCACTCTTTGCTGATGTCATCACAACTGGTCCGTCTGGTACAACATGGGATAGGTCCGTCACAACCACCGCTTACAAATGAACACAATCAACAAAGATTTCTATGAGATAAACCAAAACATATGTTGCCACTTCCGGCCAAGTGAATTCTCACATCCACACAGTGAATGAATGAAAAATCAATGAAGGTCAGAGTATGTCAGAACTAAAAGATTCATATAATTGAATAATGTGTACATGGGCCATCATATCCAATATCTCATTTTATAATATCTTCTTTCAATCCCTGAGGCCCAGTGTATGGCCCAAATGAGGTAATTAGTAAAATGAAGACCGCAATTTGACCCGAGTCACGCTATCCTGCACCCCCTGGGCTGATGTTGGCGTCTACCAAATGTCCGTTAATGGAATTATCTCAATGGAAAACACGAAGAAACCTTCCAAGATAATCGTAAGCAAGAAACAAAGCGGAAAATGGATTCTCAATACCCATTAAGCGTTACCAGTCTGACCGAGCACGTTTTGGTCAACTACGTCAAATGGGCAGATTAATCAATGTCTGTGCAATCACAAACTAAGATGTCGACCAAATAAAAAGACAAAATTAATCGAGGGGTGGATAACCCGAAGCGTACCTTCAGAAAAAAGAGGGCATTTTGGCAGACAAAGATGTGATCGTGTCTGCTCTTTGAAGTCTAACGCGCTGCCTTGAGCAGCAAATACATCGATATTTGAAACCACTGTAAATGAAAGATAACGATAACATTCAAAAGAGGGTGCAAAAAATTGATCAGAAAAGGGCCAACGTTTGATGACGCACACAACACTAACAAATCTACAATATTCAATAAAACCAATTCATTGATCTTTAGAGAGCATATTGCACCCCTGGGTCACCGGGTTTTAAATTTTGTGGAAACCTAAACTTCTGCCGATTTGGAACATGATTGTATTCATAATACAATCCATTTGTCGATGATTGTATGATCGATAATATGTTTGATGACGTCATCCAGTGACGCAGGGCGATGATTCTGACATGTCTGATGGCAATGAATTATGTTTAATCATGTTACAGAATAATTTTTCTGCTCTGTTTGCAGTTTTTGATGGTATAGATGCCCCTGGATCTGTCGGGTTGTATTGATCATTGGTAGAATGTCTCTGCCACATTCTGGTGAACTTTCTGTGAAGCGGGCGACCGCAGATGGCAATCGATGATGTTCAGCAATAACACTCCATCTCTGTAACTATACATCAAACATCAAATCATCAGCAATTGCCGAGATATATATTTTATGTCTACACTGATTCAATCTCTTTGCTTTTACGTCAGCGGTATTCATCAACGCCCTGTCCCTCAGTTCCTCCCACGGTGGTGTAGTGGTTCGGGCCTCCGACTAGCGGTCAGAGGGTCCCGGGTTCGAATCCCACTGGGCGTGAGACTTTGGGCAAGTCTCTTTGCCTCATTGGCCCCTCTCCACCCAGGTGTATAAATGGGTACAGGTCGGAAATGCTGGGACTGTAGCGCTGAATAAGCAGCTCACCTGAGTTCTACTGAAAGGTTTCAGGGTAGACTGTGGTTAAAGTGTAAAGTCGGATGACACCATTACCGTTGTTGATATCAGACTACTCAGTATAAACACAAACTTTAACTTTTTTTCTTTAAAACCTCTTGGCAGAGCAAGAGCTGTCAGCAGAAGCTGCTCCTACATCCTAGAGTAAGAGCCATCTTACTAATAAATCTTACTATTAATCTTTTCAGTGGAATTCAGCAACACTCTTTTCATCAGAAGCAGCAGCTCCATCAGATTAACCATGTAGGTTTGAAGAGCCATCAGCAGATTGAAGCAGCTCCCATCAGATTAACCCTACATTCCTGAGCATCAACAGATAGCTCGCATCAGAACCCTACGCAAGATAGGCCAGAGCAAGAATCATCATCAGAAGCAGCTCCCATCAAAACCCTATAGGCAATATAGGCCAGAGCAAGAGCCATCAACAGAAGCAGTTCCCATCAGATTTAACCTATACGCCAGCAAAAGCAAGCAGGCTCCCATCAGATTAGGCTATAGGCCGGAGCAAAAGCCACCCGTGAGACACAAATCTACCAAATCAAATTAAGCAGTAGACTAAATCCAATTTTTTTGCAATGTGAGTAAGTGTAAGGCAGCATAGAGGAATCAAGAAACCAGTCTCCAGCCTTAATAAAACCAGGAAGAATGTACTGTTTGAGGAGATGGGGAACATTGATCCAACAAATAAACAGAACACTTGAAGTTTCCTGCGAAATGTGATGCTGAATTACCTGTGCGAAATACCATGGGTTTATCAACAGGTTGGTAAGAAAGATTCCAATAGCCGTAACTTTACACAAGTGAATGGAACTAAGGTTTGTTTTAGAGCCAAATTGGTAATATACTGATAAACCTGATTTACCCTTGACAGGCCAATGCCTTCAACCTCATACCTGAGTTGGGTATTGTGATGTGGCCTTGGGCTGAAGTGAGGCGTGGGAATCACTGAAAATTTGAGAAATCTGTAGGTTTTCCTGAAAAACACTGAGGACCTCTGCATATCAAGCGTCGGTCAGACTAACAAATCCAGGCTGAGTTGGCTCCATATTCCAGCCCCTGTATAAAATAGGAAACTCCCATCCCAAGGATTCAGCACTTCGTGAAAGGCCCAAATTCTTTTTTTACAAGTTAAGCAAAAATGCAGTAAGCAGCTCTTGATGCCGTCATAGGTTACAAGGCTTTGACAAGTTGAGGTAAATTAGATGCCTGACAACTCCAAGAACATGTTGTTAATCTTTTTTATAATACCAAAAATAGATAAAGTCTTTGATAATATCCATACAAAATAATATCGTAGGCCTATTGGACATGTTGGATGTTAAGACAGGCTGAGAGGATACTAACCGTGGTCTGTAAGGAGGTCGGTTTCCAACATAGGCAGGAGCGGAAAATTTCCTCGTCCTCCGATTCACATTGATGCTGCCGAGGGGCTGAAACATCGTGGCAGACAACTTTGGTGTAAGAAATAAATTACTGAGACTCTCACAGGTTTTGAGGGACACAAAGTAAAGAGGTACACATGGAGATCCTGGAGGGAATGCCTTGTTAGCAGAAGACGTCAGGTTCCTGAACGAACGTCTCAATCACAAATGTCAGCCGGGATGATAATTGCAGAATATATATTCTTCATTGGCCTCATGCTTTAAATGATAATAGTGTTACTTTTACTGATAAGAATATACTTAGTTTCCAACAGTGATCCACAGAATTAGAAAAAAGGTAGAAAATTCCCAAACCGCTGGATTTTTTTCTAAATGGAACAAGACACAGTTATGAGACAATCCATCGACAATACCCTTCCTTGTGGCATAGCTCCCTGGCTGGCTTCTCTAGTGATTTGTTGGCTGTTGTGAATACTCGTGGGGAATCCTTACACCACGCAACCTACCGTGATCTGCATGTTTATTGAAACCAAGGTTCTTGATATCACAGGTATATTTCCGCCAATTACGTTGGTCCAGAACATAGCATTCTATAAACCATGAAAGAAATTGGAATTTCACCAACCTAAACAATGTCGACAAAGTACTCAAACACCCGAACATATCCTGAACCGGTATCTTTTTTCCATTTGTGAGATTGGCGGCTCAAGGATTTACCAATTTAATTGCTGATCAATGCATCACACCTTGAGGCCAATTAGGAAAATCTTAGTCCTCAGCACTGTGTCTGAATAGAGTTTGTTATGTGACAGCAGGAGTATTTTGATACATGTAGGCGCCATATCCATGTAATACTGAAAGCTGATATCAAATATGGAGTGCAATAAGTGTATAACTGGTTGGCATGCAAGAGACAATCTCATTTCACTTAGGTACCAGCAAGTAACACTTAGTAAATTCACAGCAAAGTCAACCTAGACGCACGACTCCCATTGAAATTTCGGAAACTTCTCCATCTATCCAAACCGAGAATGACATGTTTATGAACATTCCATTTTGCTTTTGCACATTAAGACCTGCAAATCTGCATTGAGTCGAAATTCCACCAGACTAAAGAGGAAAGCTTCGTTGTACACTGACACCTTGCTTCAAAAGAGATTATTCCATGAGAAGATTTGTTAAGAATAGCAATAAAATCCGTGAACTCAGGGTATTAATGGCCAAATCACTCCACGGTAGTTTTTAAAGGCTCCACTTTGGCTGCAAGCGCGAAATAGCCCTTAGGTTGCCCATCTCTTGAGGACATGAAAATGCCCCATCAACGTTGGATGACCTTCCTCATGGTAGTATACGTGTAACTGAGGTCTTGATATGACCAGTGATAAGTCATCCTTCCTCTTTCAACCAAAGAATTGAAGAGAACTTCACCTTCGGTCCAACGAAGTTCATGCGTACTATATATAACTTTATTATCGCATATATCATACAGGTTTATACTCTCCGAGTCGATGTCTTTCAATAATATTTGACATATATTCTGAATTCAAACAATGATAAGTGCCAGGTTCATATCTGGTAGGAAAATGTTTACACGCCACTTAATCAAACAGTGTTGATATTTGCAGTTCCCTGTACCATACTTGTTCCCTACCTTTGATATCCCTTGTGAAAAAATCACCGTGAAATTGAATGATCACCCTATGCTAATGATTTCAAACAGTGGGGTACCGTTCTGCCACATAGTCATCCGAGATTGATAGGCCATGTAGTATTAAATTAAATGCAATCAAACTTGTTCCGCTGAACAAAAAAGCTACCGGTCGAATAAAGCTGAACTTACAACCACTGCTTTCAACTCAGCAGTTTTGGTCCCCTGCGACTTTAATTCACAGAAGGCCTTAAAACAGTACTTTAAGGGCCTGCTGTGATTGCCTGATGTGATGTATTGAACAGAACTAGGCTAAAGTGTCGGTATTTATTGCTTCACATTCTTTGGAGCAATAAAATGAGGTCAAGGTCATCAATCACCTGAAAGTTCAAGGTTGATCATCACCTATGAAAGGTCAAGGTCATTTTGCCATGGCCAATGGTGAAAGATCATTGACGATGAAGCTGTGGAAAAGCTTTGAAGATCCAGCTGGACAGGCGTCATTTTTTTTAATCAAACATTCAGAAAGAAAGGAATTCTGATCTTTTTAAATAAACAATTCTGTCTTGAATCTTGAATGGGCTTTTTCTACTGCCATTATCATGACAGTATTGACCAATCAGAGTAATATTATAGAAAGAGTTCCTTATCTTTCGAACATTAAATAGATTCATGTTGGTGTTGAAAGGTGTCCTGGATGGAGTTATTCGATACAACATTTAATTAGCAAATACATAAAGAACCTGGAGGCCATGAACAGCATGGGGCAGTCACTTCCACACCAGATCAATGGCCTTTAAAGGTATAGGTGTGCTCAACAGCAACGGCATGACTGCAGTGATTGTGATATTGCATGCCATATTGCCGATGCAACAACTGGCCCAGAGGGATTTACAAATGTAGCTCTTGTGTGGAAAGCAGTTCAGTTTGGGACAAAACAGGTCAAGTGCAAGCTACACAAAGTGCAAGTCCACAAAGCTACTGTATGCTCTGATAGGCCAACTCTCAGTAATGGTAGGCCTGTTGAATTGAATGCCACCTGAAGATTACTGATATCATCAGACTGAACGAGACAGTGCGGCCATCTGGCAAATGATTGCTGACTCACAGTATGGCCACCTGGTATGCACTTCTAGAACTGAACGCAACCTCATTCTGCATGGAGTAAGTTGCCCAGAAACCATGCAACTAGTTACATGTATCAGGCTCAGTCTGACCCGTGGTACCTGAAAAACAGGATTTTAAAAAAGCCACCTGGTATGCCCTTCTAGAACTGAACGCAACCTCATTCTGTGAGTTGCCCAGAAACCCTGCATTACGTTATCAGGCTCAGTCTGACCCGTGGTACATGAAAACAAGAGTCTTTTTAAAAAGCAACAGCGACAATACGGACAGGTGGGGCAATCAATTCCATTTAACGCGCAACGGAAATATTTTATGGCAAAATTATGCAACGAAACAATCAGTGATAGTTTTTCCCGATGAATCAGACAGGGATGAAAAAATATAGCCTGTAGTTTCCCGTGATGGATGGCTTTTGACACAATATTGATAAGGATTTGCTGAACAGCTGTTCGGATTATTGTAAGCAGACATTGGTCAGGATATCACGCAGCTGTGGTGAAATTCATTAGACAGATGATTTCATGAGAAACCGTCTTTCTGGCATCCAGGAACCCGACGGGATTGACTACGTCATAAGACGACACCACTACAAGCGTAGTCGGAGGGGTCACAACCCTTGGTAGTCAAGATGCTTTTTAGTGGCTATTGAAGTGCCAAGAAATGACACGTATAGGCCTGTATGTGCATTTGCACGTCCTCTAGTGGGAAGAGCAATGCATTTTCAATGTAACCCTCCTCCCAGCTTCCAAAGAGCGTTATGTGCTCACAGCAAATTATTGAAATAGCCAGGATGGCAGCATCCTCCCACAGCAGGGGTTTTCACCTCGCTCCTCTTCATCCACTGCGAGTGTATGAAGAGGAGCGAGACCAAATCCCTGCTGTGGGAGGATGGGATGGCAGTGTTCATCGCAAACTTGGCGCTGAACATTGTTGATTTCAAGCAGTATTGATGACAGTAGGCCTGTCACTGCATGTCAGCTACTCCGTCTTCTGTGAATCAGAATATTTTTTGTGAGGCCCTGTATTTATGACCAGATAAGGCTACCCTGCACAACACCTGATCGTTATTCCATCATCAATTTGCCCTTACAAACACAGCAAACAGAAGTTGGTGATTGCGTGATTATTTGCCAAGGAAACACACAGGCAACTGCGGAATGACATGGCTGGTGGGGCGAATGATATTTGGTATCCATGGAATGAATGTTTGACATCACATTCAAACAACTTCAGCTGATGAGCTGACATCAAAAATTTATACGCTGGCTTATAAATTTTTGCTAATGTGCACTTTAGTGGTGGCCTGAAACGCAGTTCCGACAGAAACTTAGAAAAATTCCCGCAGCACCACTTCGACTCTGGAGAGACCATGACGAACAATTACAGGTAGGCATCGAGCAGGGAGGTATATTAAAACTGGACATATGACCTCTTAGAGAGGAAGTTACAGTATATGTTGGCCCACATCAACTTGCAGTTGTAAAACTAGGCCAATTCGCAAAACCATATTTTCCCAGAATACATGTATATATTTTAGCATTCAAATTTGTGTGACACACCAACAGTCTTCCCAGTAGGTGATCATCATCTCCAATTTCGGTGGCATAATCCCCATCAATGCAATTGTACTGATTCATATCTGTATTCATCATATTGATGCAAACTCCACCCATTACTTATCTTGGTGGACTCCCTACTGAGCGGTTTGTTCTCTGATTGAATTGAGGCATCGATTGATAATTCCCTAAGCAGATTTTGGTCACAGTGCTTGTGCAGTGTATAGAGTTGTCTCTTGTTGCTCCAAACATGGCTATGTTGAGTAAAATGTGAGGCTTTTTTGTAAGCAGTTGCAATTACTCCAGTCTCTGCAGATCCTACGGCGTGGGGACCCATGTAGTGCAGCTCATTCAGAANGTTTCTAGCACAGCTGTGCCCCCTCTTTCCCGAAATCCTGGATCCGTCCCTGCACTACAGGTACCAAAATCGCCTGTGGCTTCATGGTCATGCCTACGACATCCGATCAACCATGCCCCTGTGTCATTGTTCTAACACCATCATATCAGTCTCCGATGGAGAGAAAAGAGGACATTCAAACAGATTTCAGTTTACATCTGCATATCGAGTATAAATATTATTATCTTCATGGAAAACTTTGCTGGCATTTCCTGGCTCGTGACATCTTTGCCTTGATGGAAAGGTAGGGCAGTTCGCAAAAGATGTAAACGGAAAACGAAAATATATCAAGAGGCCAGAAATTACTACTTAATATGTCACGATAAATCAAACACTTACAATCCAATTCTATGTCATTGGGTCAATTAGATAAAATTATCCTCTCGGCTCTTTTCTTACCTACAATGGTATGGCACTCAATCATCTATTGTCAGTCTACTGAATGTCACAGTTTTCTAAGTTAAAAGAGGTCATGTCCTTCATTTCTTTTTCAATGATTTGATGACATTTTTATCTCTTCTTCCTTGATATGACATCTTACATGACAAAGAGCAGGAATGGAGAAACCCCGTGGAGCAACTTCCATGTGGAATAAAGGTTCTCCCCCGATATGACTAGACACCACTGTTTAGAAATTATTAATTTTACAGTAGTAATTTTGCAGTAATTTTACAGAAAGTGCCTGCAGCAGAGTCCCCAGCACTTTCTGTAAATTTACATAATTTTTTTAATGGTATGATTCATGTTTTCCTGTATTGGTTGGACTCCATTGGACATCCAATTATGATGCCTTCTGAGATCAGTATGAAAATATAATTTGGTCAGCCTCCACTCAAGTCTCTCTTAACATTTATTTAAGTCTGTAGTTTTACAGATCACTCTGTAATTTTACAGATCCAGTCCTGGGGACTCTGCTGCACAGATTTTCTGTAAAATCTTCTGTTATTTCTAACAGTGCATAGGTTGTCTTCCAGCACTGTCCGCAGGAGGTAGGACCATGGCATTGGAATGGTCCTTTTGATGCCAGGTGGTATACCTTTTGCTGAGTTGGGGGATCATTCAACTTGAGTGACAAGCTGAACTACAGTACATTCAGACAGGTTTAGCTGATATGAAAGTCAAATCCTCTTTGCTGTGAGACAATTTAAGAGCTCTCATGTGTGGTGGCAATGATTTGGAGGTAACTAAAATGGCAGTGCAACGAAATATCTGTGCAACATAGATAGCATCTTATCTATTTTTGATAGCATCCATTTCATTGGTGTTCAATCACGTCAACGTGTAGATGATCAAAACAAATTGGCCTATGAAAATTGATAGGATTACACCCTGCGCATATCTGAAACACCAAATCAAGGACATGAAAGAAGGAAGACAAAAAATTGCCAGGCAGAGGCAGCGTTAGGGCACTACCTCTTCTACTTACATGGTCTCAGGAATTGCAACCCGCAGTCTTACAGGGGTCCCAGGCGCAGAAATTGATCTCGAATACATGATCCTGAATCCAGATTCTGGCCGTTCCAAATTCATCACTTGGCTCAGATAAGACTTTCTGGAGTGCTTGCTATTCCTTCGCTATGCACTTCACCTATGACAGACTTGGACTGAACGTAAGGCGCAGATCAATGAAGATGTCCTACAAAGTGTGATGTTCTCCGTAATGATAAGGCATTCAGAGGAAAATTAATGAGTGGAACAATATGTCAGCTCAATCGTTATCAGTAGACACAGAATTTTTAGCAGTAAATCAGTCACAGAGCTTGAAGTTCGAGGACCACTGAGATATCAGCCAAGTCAATTCACCGTGGTATTCGCACTATGCTGCAGCTCTGGAGCAACCAACAACATTTCTACTTGGTCAGATAAGACTTCTGGAGTGCTTGCTATTCCTTCGCTATGCACTTCACCTATGACAGACTTGGACTGAACGTAAGGCGCAGATCAATGAAGATGTCCTACAAAGTGTGATGTTCTCCGTAAATGATAACGCATTCAGAGCAAAATTAATGAGTGGAACAATATGTCAGCTCAATCGTTATCAGTAGACACAGAATTTTGAGCAGTAAATCAGTCACAGAGCTTGAAGTTCGAGGACCACTGAGATATCAGCCAAGTCAATTCACCGTAGCAGTCGCCCTATGCTGCAGCTCTGGAGTAACACAGGGAGTAACAACATTTCTGAGTCTGATCCAGAATGTCATGATCAACACTGACAACAGGCACCTGCCGGCGAGCCTGTGAGAACAGGAGGGTCCAGGTTATGCAAGTCCCAGTGAACACTCAGCTACTGCTGTAGAGTAAAACTCGTACACAGTTCCAAACACAGTCCGAGTCATGACACTCCAGGTTCTGCGCTCATTTGCAAACTGTCCAGGTTCTGCAAGGTAACCTTTACTTATATCACATCAGTCCGATCGAACATACAGTCCAGTTTCTATAAGGTGACCCACTCGCTACTCCAGCTCCTGCAAGGTAGGCCCATGACATGTGTGACAACATGTGCACAATCAACAAACAGTCATGACAGTCCAGCTTCTGCAAGATGACTTATTCGCAAGTGATGCATTAGAGAGTTCTCTGCACATAGGGAACCTGGAATCCAATATTTTTAGAGTTGATTCAATTTTTTTACCCAGGTACTCTATTTCCACTAGCCTGAATAAGTGTAATAATGTCAATATCATTTAGAAAACCAATAAAAAATGATCGCTATTATGAAATTGAAGTATGAACAGTTAGTGATTTGAGTAACAAAGAGCATCATCATTTGCAACAAGAGCAAACTTTATGAAAATAGGCGTAATTGTTTCCAATACATTCCAATGAATAAAGTATCACACTGGGAGGAAATACATGTAACACCATAAATATATCACATATATATATTTATGGTAACACCAAATATCAGGATGCAAGTGAAGCATGTACATGTATATCTGTACTGCAACAAGCAACGAAGAACCTAGTGTGTGGTGTTGCAAAAGGGATGGTTGATTCGAGGTAATGTTTTTTTGTAGAGTTAAATTTACCTTCATAGTCTTCAGAGAGAATGTTCGATTACATTATTTTTCCTCATTCTCACTTTCCCAACGACTTCCAGCATTTTTTCCTATGTTATACCTTATCAACAAGTTGTACCTTAACATGATTCATAGCATCTCTCAGTCTCGTTGTTAAAAAACTCTGTAGCTGATATAACAACATATTTGTATCTTCTGTATTCAATATTGTGCTAGGCAGTATTTTTCATACAATGTTGCTTCTGTGCAAGAAGGCGAACGAGAAGGACAATCACTTGCTTGATATAATGCAAGGTTGCCATCTACAGCCAAGTGATAGAACTACAACAGTATGCAGTTGATTTAGGTCTAGGAATGAATGAGCACAACCTTGAAGTTATCCCCGTCACCACAAGAACACAGGTAGTACCACATGACATGAATTTTTACAATGCACTAGAGAAGTATTATCTAATTCATGCTTTATGGACAGCACATCAGCACATCACCACCATGACATGCATGATGAAATAAACTCACTCCTCCTTAGCACGTTTAGGATAGATAACCTAAAGCATCCAGTTCCAATGGTTATCATAACACACCCAACTGAAAAAGTCCATCAGACGCTATAGCAACTGAAGAAGAATACGAAGAAAGCGCAGCAGTAAGCGCTATTTCAGTTATTCATTCACCACATGGACGGTATTGCCAATGCAATGCTGTTGCCATCTATATTTGGGTAAGAATACTGAAATGTACATGTATACAATGAAGTGAAGTAGACAATGTACACGTACCAGTGAGCATTTTTCTCATACAAGAGTAACATTTAGCTCTCTATGAAAATCTCAGTCGTAGAAAACTATGGGCAATCCTTTGTGTCATTGGGGTTTGCATAAGAGGTAAAAGAAACCAACAATGTTGAATTGCCCATTGAGAGCCAACTCTAGTCTTGCTAGAAACCTCTCACATGAAGAGGCGCCTTGAGCAATAATTCTAGCCAATGGAACATCTATATTATAGTTGACGGTGGCATTTTTAATCCTCCGTGGTTTCTGATCGCAATGGCACCATTTTCGCAGGAAGTGTTGAGAATGACATGGGGGTGGTCCTTAAGTGGGTGGCATATATTTTTTTATCCCTCATGCCATCCTCTGGCCACATGCATCCTGTGAATATGGCTCGCCACGGGTATCATGCTAGTGTCTGTAGAACTGGCTTAGGATAATCATTAATTGATAGTACATGTAGCTTTCATCAGACACACCTGATGAGAGTATAATATTTTCTTAATGATAGTCGAGTGAAACAGAATATTAAAGAAGCATCTATTTGCATATTGACTAAATAGCCCTAGGACCCACGATAAATCCATAGAATTTTAGCTAATGGATCACCTACGTAGCATTTGATATTTTATAACACCGAGTTCTAGGGTTTTGAGATAGTGTGACTGGCTGTTGGCTGTTCCTCCAGCTAGCCATTGTCTGTCAACTTCACTCTCAATGACGGAAAACATGTTTACAAAGTAAATATCATCATTCGCCCACCTCAACATTTACCCATTTTTCAAAATTTTATAGGATGCGAGATAATGCTTCTCAGAATGTTACAATGACTACGTAAATGTCATTCCAGGTCTATACCAATTACAGGTGTTGCGTGATAAAATAATATCAAGGGTACATTATTAAGTATTTACAAGTAAACAGTCCTTGTTCACATCATCCGGTCCTAAAGAATATTTCAAATTGCTAGTTAATGTGTAAGTTTGGTACCCCTGACGTCACTGACCACAACTTCACATTGGGCCATATGAATAAAGACTAGTAAATGCTTTTACTTGAATTCTGCAATACAAATGCACTAGGCAATGCTGTACAAATCTGAAGTAAAAGCATTTGCTCATCCCTATTCATATGACCCACTGACATTGAACTGTAAAGCAAAATTCAACCAAATTTTGTCCCAACCTTTCTCCTTTTTTTTCAGATGGCGGCCATAGGTCATGATATAACAGACCCAGGAATAACTTGGTCAGAACCATCTGTGAATTCAGGAAAAGAAATAACTTGCAGATATTGGCCACTGGAAGTACCAATTTAGTTGTGCCTCTACATCAGAGTGGCCACTCCATCAGGCTACCCAGACTCAGCTGTCAAACTGGTTGCAGATAGTAATATGATTAGAGGGCAATATCCCAGAAGTAAATTGACAGATGTCGTTCATTTCCACCAATATCATACTTATCAGGCTATATTTACTGTCTATCACGAAAGTTGCCTCCTCAAAATGGGCTCCAGTTGGTCTCATCCATCTCATTTTTCTCCTCCCTTGGTTATAGGATTCGCCTCAATATTTCCTCACACGTGTGTCTCCCAATAACTTTAGTTTTCTTTATCATTTTTACGTGACAAGGAGTGATTTTTAAAGAATACATTTAGCTACCATGAATTGAGTTTTATAACGAAGGAAGAGTGGGGTCACTGTTCGATAAATGTCAGACGTCTGACAGGCAATCAGTGAGTGTAGTCTCAACTGGTTTAAAAGTGAGTGAGGGTGATGTGTGCTGAATGCGCTGCTCTTTGGCTTACTGTACTGAAGAATTCTGGAGAGACAAGGCATCATGTGAAGAGCTGGGACTGTCAGACTGAAACGTGCTTTAAAAACAGCTGATCTTTTTTCATGAAATTGATGAGATTCAGAACAGCAAGCTTTGTGGATGAAATCGCCTTGATGGATGAAGACACTCGGTTATCCAACATCCTTTTTCTCTTGCCACCACGTTCCCCTCAGGTCCCTGATCTCATCCCAAGTAAGGAATCACTGCTGACATTTCTTCGAAATTGATATGCTGCCCGAACCTGACTGGAATATTAGCTGTCGCTATTAGGGATCTTTGTGAATACCAGAGTGCAGAGTCACGCTAGGTGAACCAGAGACGCAGCAGTTTTTTACGAGACTGCAACATGACATCACCGTCACCCTCCTTGTATCTGAGAACACTCTGACCTCTGCTATAGTCATCATACTTCATGTACTGAGTTCAAACTAAGCAACAAACTATGATCCAATTAGCCTGAAAGGATAAAGTATGCCCTGACTGAGAGTCGCGAATCCTCAGAAATGTTTGTCTTGAGATTGGTTGAGAATTTGAAGAGATCAAAATCGAGGCGAAAGTTCTGATCAGCTGGAAAATTAGACGACATATTCTAATCATATAAGGCATTATTTGATTAAGATCTTAGTCAATGTAAATTGACACAACAACCCAAGCCTAATGAACTTAATTAAGGTGAAAGTATACACCTAATGTATTGATTGATCCAGACCAGTTGGTGACAACATGAAATGAGAGAGGGAGGGGGAACATGTGAATTTCCATGTACAAGAAGACTGGCCCGTTAATTAGGTAGATTGGCTGGTATTGGAGACGTTACAAGCCAACACAATGTTCTACTATCGACGAGGCTGGTTCTTGTATTGCAGCCATCTAGAATGGACCAAGAGGATGTTGGCCAATTGGGGTATCCCAAGATTATCTATCACAGAATCGTCCTTATTGGCATATACCAAGTTCATTCTGACTTAGTCAGCAAATTTCTTAAAGAATCCCACGACGTGTTTTTGGAAAACCCTGTATATGACATTTTTCATTCAATCTACCCAGTTCCATTACTGGGTTAACTGATCAATTGTGTGATGGATGACCGCTGAATAGCGTCTCCAGTCTCAGGAGAGATTCCCTATAATACAACACAGGACAGGAGCAGAATTACCGATCCCATTTATTTGTCCACCGAGCCCTGACATTTACATACGTCTGAAACCATGAATAAAATACATTAGGGCCTTGCCAGCCAAAACTTTGAACACATGCATGACAGTGAGGGCCCTGGCGATTACATATTTCAATGATGGTGATGATGTTAACCGACTATGGTGAGTGGCCAGACATTTCCATACCGAAAAGGAGCATATTTTATGGCTTTCACCCATGAACAACTAGTGCAGAAGAATGTTGCTGAAGATCTGCTCTCCCCTCAGGATTGGTAAGCCAACACTGCCTAGAGGCCAACATCACTTAGTTCATCATCAGTGACCCCAAATGGCCACACAAACCCGCCTGAAACGAGGACCTAAATTTCTGTGGGGCACCACCTGTTGAGGACACGACGGGCCATATTCTACTTCCTCAACTCTGAGATTTACCTTTAGCTATTGTTTGCAGGGCAGAATACAAAAGCTTAAGGACTTTAGGGTTAAGGCTTCTAGAAAACGGGCACACATTTCTAGACGTAGGGGAGCCCTAACTGCAGACAGTTCAGTCCTCACCCCCAAGGTTGCTTATTGGATGACTGCTGACGGACACTTTATGCTCTTTGGTCAACCCTCCCTCTGGCATTTGGTTTCTTGCGATCTTTTTCAGTCAACCCCAACTGCTTTCGAACGCTGTGCCCTTCAGCCACTCAAGATGTAAGCGTTAATCAAAAATCCATCGGTATGCCTTTCAAAAAACTGTGCTAGCACCTTTTGTTGCAAGTCTAAAACGATATGCAGCGCACCAGCACAAAATCGCCTTTTCCTTATCTGAGAAATGCATTATTCCAATCACACAAATGTTCTATCTTTTTTCTGGTGTGTCATCATCCGCAGGAGATATTCTGACAGTTTCCTGAGCAAATCGTATCAGATTGAACCAGTGAGGAAAAGGGCGTGCTTGTATAATTTACCACCCGTAACCAGCCCAGGGCATCGGCTGAATTACGCTTACCGTCATGGAAATCACAACTGTCGTGCTTGGAGCATCAGGAATGAATGAGATGAAATGCATCACGTCGTGGTTATTTTTCACTTAAAATGTTTCATTAGAGGAACATTCAGATAAGAAATGGGCAGTAATGATGACATGATCTGAATGGGAAGTATCAGAATCAGTGTCGCACAACGTATTCTTTGAAGGGAAGGCTAACATGTTGGTTACATTCTCCAGATGTAAATGCATGGCGTTTTGAAATGGTGCACGTGGCTCAGCATACCTCTTAAAACAAAAGGGCCCGTATTCTATGCTTCCCTAACTCTAAGGTTCACCTTTAGATATTTTTGCAGGGCGGAATACAAAAGCTTAAAGTGGACATTAAGGGCCGTATTCTAGAACGTTCCTTAACATTAAGGTCCACCTTAAATCTATTGTTCTCGATGGTTTTACAATAGACTTAAGGTCGACCTTAACGTTAAAGCTGACGTGAACGAACAAAAAGCCCCCATGCGACGAGCAAGAGAATTGCAAACGCCCTACAAACATCTCAAAGAAGGCTCAGAACATGATACACCCCACGAAGCCAGGAGGGCGCCACCTTATTTGTCTTCGAGCTTTCGAGGTGTCAACATCCTCTGGTGAGCTCCTGCTGAACACTTTTTGAAAGAAAAAATTTTGACCCAGCTGGGGATCGAACCCGAGCCTTGTTATCTCTGTTCCACCGTCTTCTCCATTCGGCCACCGAACTTGCTGGAAGACATCTCATGTTTTCTCTTATTCGTAGTATTATTACGTAAATCGAAGGCCTACGTCTATGACAAACACAAATCATGTCTCTGTCAGCTGGCTCGTTGGCTGAGTGGATAGAGTAGTGGATTACAAATCAGAAAGTTGACGGTTCGAATCCCGTCTAAATCGCAATTTTTTTTCGTTTGAGTAGTGTAACAGGTATCCGGAGATGTTGACAGCTCTGTTGCCTGACGGCAAATAAGGTGGCGCCCTCCTGGCGTCGTGTGGTCTATCATGTTCTGAGCCTACGTTTGAGGTGTTTGCAGGGCGTTTGCAATTCTCTTGCTCGTCGCATGGGGGCTTTTTGTTCGTTCACGTCAGCTTTAAGGAACGTTCTAGAATACGGGCCTCTGTCTTGAGGGCAGTCATAGTTGGCGGTGAGGAGGAGAGACAGGGTGACATTTAGCCAACTCTGAAGTTGTGACCCCAGAACTGGCTGATTGTGCATGACTGAAAAGAGCAGTTGCTCCATGGAAAAGAAGACGAACTTGTGCGGCCTATACTCACACAGCAAGTAATAACTATATAAGGCGCTGGATGATATCGGAGAGTGATACTGAACGGTTGACCCCAGAAAGGGATAACTAAATACTGGCAGCCGAATCGCTAATGATATTAGATCACTGATGACTCTACGAATCAACTACCATTGTGAAACTTATTGCTCATCACTCGCAGTGACCCTATTGGGAATAAGTGCCCGATTCACCTCGGTGGGATGGTCAGTGGTTGTTTGCACACGCAGGTGAAACTTCTAACTACAATCACTGATGTTATCAAGCAATAAATTCAATTGCCGAGTGCAATTTCCATGAAATGAGAACAATTTATTCTCCTTTGATAGGGTTCTCTCACCAGGGGTCAATACCCCCAATGATTGGTTGCAGATAGACAATTATGGAAACCAATCAATCACAAAACTTTCGATCCGGTCAGCAGGTCATCAATGAACTCTTGTTTTATTTATAGCATTCCTTCTTGCTTTACAGAACAAGTAACGGTTTTTTGCCGGTGTAACGTCGATCAGTGTTTTTCTTATTGTTTCCCTCCTGACGGATTAAGCGGCAACTAACCCAACAATAACCATTCTAGGCCTTGTCTATTGTTGGGGAACACTGAGCTACAGAAACACTCACAGATGTTACACCTGGACAGGGAATTGGACCGACAATCTCAACAGTAGACAGGAGTATCAATTTTCCTTTCTGAAACCTCTCCGTTATCTTGCGTACCCACATACATGTTCAATTTTTTTAGCTTCCCAGGCTCTGACAATGATGCAGAAAGCTTGACTTAATTGTACATGTTAATCCACTTTCGAACTTCTCTTCAAAGACCCAGCTTCATGATGTAGTGAACTTACTGAATAGACATCAATTCTTCACTGGTTCTAATCAGATGATAATTTTTTAAATGCCATCTTGATTGATATTGATTATACCAACTAACTCACTCAACTGTGTTATTGCTTACTAAAATTAGAGTACAATTAATGAATATTTGTGATCTGGGTAGCGAGATAGGGAAGATGGAATAGGGGCTTTATGTAGAATTATGAAACGGGATGCGATATTAATACCATAGGAAGTTTCATTCATTCAATAGAAGAATGGTTGCCTATAAAAAGACAAATTGAATGGGCAGTGGTTTTTATCTTTAACATTGAATCTACGAGCAACAGGCTTACAGAACCCACTCTTACATGTATTAACCCTAGAGAATGGCGTTCACACGAGTTTGATGTTTTAGACAGAAATATTGTTCACACAGTCCATCTCCGGGCTCCTACCCTGCCCACTTCCTGACCAGTAAAAATCTATCTAAAATGCGCAACACATCTACAAGTACATCAGCTACACCTAGTTGCCTTTACATCAAGTCTAAACTGCTTGTCGCTCAACCCACTTGCCTCCTTGGAATCGATCCTTCTGCGAGAAAACTACGTGGATCAGTGGGCTTAGTTACACGACAAGATCAGCCACCCACTTCTACCACAATTACTAAGACATGCACCATGGTTATTGAAATTAATGAAATGAGATTTGTGTTTTAATGGAAACTCAATCAATGGGATCCATATTCTTACCCATGGGACTATGGTCCATTAGCCTCTGATTGCGCCAGTGAAATGGGAGGCAAATGGGTGTGATTCTTAAGGAATACGGGTCGATTGAATTATCTACCAAAAGTACAAGCTTATCTCACGCAATACGTAAAATATTGACGTTTTGTGAAATTAAATACAAATGTTTCATATTTTTTTGTGAAATGCTGATCAATATAGTTGCTCATTCCAGTGGTGTCTATATGGATTTTAGTGAAATCAAATATGCATGTTTAATGGGGGATATTTTTTGTTAAGCTGGTCAATACTGATGCTCATCTAGTGTCGTCTATGGATTTTCCCCTCAGGAAAACCCACGAGACTAGGGAGAGAAAGCAAAACCTGTCATTTTACAAACAGTCAATATATTGTTTCTCTACAGCTCTAAGGCGTAACGAACAGCTGTAATAGGTAGTCAGTCTGCTTGCCTACCGTACATCTCATATTCAAAACGGGAGTAATTCTTTTCCTTACTTATTATCCCCATCTCTGGGGTATACCTCGGCGGATGATGATACCTGGCGCCCCCAGAAAAAGAAGCAGTAGATAGGCGGGCAGCTCTCACAGAAAAGCAGCTCAGAAAATAACTGGACAGAATGCATTTCGAGTGAGGATTTACCAGAATTAGAGAAAATCAATGATAGCCAACAGCAGATCCTGCTATAACCACCATTAGACACTTGAGACGATCAGCTGAAAGCCTCTTACGACTATTCCGCCGGTACTAAGTAGATTCTTGATCACGGTGATGATAGTATCAAATCGTTACAAGACAATGCCGCCTGATGAGACACCATATCCGGCCAAACGATTATGGTGATTACAAACAGATTTGTCCGAGCCTGTATTTATATTGTTATGGATGTTGAGGGAATGTCTTTTTTTGTTCTGTGATCAGAAGATCCATCTGCATCACTTAGCAGCCAAGCGTTGGACATACCAGTAGAGTTCTGGTCGACGCCAACCTGTTGATGTTCTAGAATACTTCTTTCAGAAGCCCATGAGTTGTGGCTGTTGTGTCTTGGCAGGAAAAATGGTCATGCACTATTCCATCTCTCTGGCCCTCCACCTGGACATGTTGCTCTCCACATCCACCCAAAGTCTCTAGTTATGCAGTCTCTAACGCATTCACGACATTTAAGCTGCATCCGCGGAGTCTATCAACTACTAGTTTGTCAAGCTTTCCCCTCTCTGTATCTGCATCGATTGATTGACACTGTAAAGAGTCACATCTTTGGGAGAAATCCAGGGAAGGAACAGTCAAAAGGGGCCATTTGAGTCTGAAGTAGATCATGTACAGGATGGAGATGTCGGTTTTTGATAGCGTGGTCTCTGAGCCAGATAATCACCTGTTGTCAACTGTCATTGCTTTTTTCCACATTTCCAGGGATTACCAGGCCCCATATTATCCAGGGGGTTTAGCCAGCATATCATTCATGACTGAATATCCCCTTAGGAATTGGTATCCCAGCCCATTGCAACTTTATCAAGCTCTGTAACAACGTCACAACAATATTACTTTCACATTGGATGTAACAATGTCTATAGGATATTTGCTGGTTGTATGAACATCATGAATGCCTGGGCGTGCTGTCGTCAGCAAATTACTCGCTAGGGGATATGATTCTTTCATGTTGGCAGCTATCACATCACTAGCGTCATGTAGCTAGCACTTTATCAACTTGGTCGTAAGCCTGTCGTTAACATTTTCTTATATTTTTCATTACGTAGATGTTTTAACTGCAAACAGTATTTCAACTGGGATATATTTTCTTTCAGAAGAGACTGATACATCTTCTGACTTGACATTGAAAAATTCACATAACAAGATTTTACAGAATCAAAGTTTGAAGCAAGACAAGCCTGTCTGATGCTTTACCTATTTTTGTTAATTAACACCTTGATGACACATCAAGATGTCTTCAAAAGCTAACGTGATACAACATTTTGAGAACACCTGGCAAGCCTTTTAAAAATCCCTTTGTCAAATAGGAGGTCACCGAAATTGTTTGGATAAGCTTTGCAACATGAAAGGGTATAGTTCTTGCCAAAGTGAACATTGGCCTATTCACTAAGATTTTAAGAGAATTGCTCATCCCACCTCTTGTTAAATGTCAGTACCCTGGAACTTCGAAATTTTACCTAAAACAAATACTTAGCATATGAGACAGCAATTTTTCATACTTTGATCATGCACAGAAGAATGATATTGCTATACACAAGTGTTCAAACGTTAACTCGAATGACAAGCTTGTCAGTTTCTGAAACCATAGTCGTTTTAATAGGAAGATGTTTGGAGCTGACTCAAGGTCAACTTGAAGCTAGTCTATCAGTGAGGGAATTTACATTGTGTGCACAGAATTTTAAAGTCTCTTGAACAACCCTGCCCAAAAGCAGTCTCGGTCTACAGTTGCAGGATGGAAGGTCATTCATATATGCCTTTTGTGTGGCAGAATTACCGCGGTCTTCAGGAAAGTCATCAGAGTGTTGCTGATCAATGTTATAAGAACTTCTTTTGGGACAATCTCCAATTATGTTTATGCTGTCCTATTCATCATGAAAAAACAATCCAATAAAAACACGAAGAGGAAATTCTGACTGACAATGGTGGGAGAAAAACCATGGTCCATATTGAATACAAAACTATCGTATCACTCACTATTTACTGTATGATGAAAAAGTGATCCGATTTTCTCAATTACTGACACTACGAAATTTTCTCAGCAGGATTTTGATCAAGTCAGGAGTGACTGACGTACCGATCACGTCGCTGAATAGTGAAAGCAAACCTGTCAATACGGAGACGACAGGCAGTCATCCACACTGATACCCCATCACTTTCAGCTGCCTCTCTGGTTTACTGAGCGCTGGTTCCTGCTGACATCCAACTTCAGAAAAAAGACCATGTTGATCAATAGTTAATTCTAAGCTGCAGCAATGTGGTGGCTCATGAGTTGCTTAGCAGCAGTCAGGGATCCAATGTTTGAATCTTGCTGCCGGGCTGAGGCTCTGTACAAGTTGCTTCCCATGTCTGATCTTCCATAGATCTAAAAGGGGCGCCCTGACGGTAAAAGCAGCACCCATTTACAGTCCACAGCCCTGAACTGCAAATCATCACCACTGCAAAACGACTGAAGAAGGGAACTTCAAAATTCGCGAACTGTTGGAAGCACTGATTCTTGACCTTGATTATAATCAAGGTCAAGAATCAATGCTTCCAACAGAGGAAGTGCAGTTCCTCTGAACACTTTCTTGCAAAGACTTACTCAGTTCTGCCGCTAAAGAATACCACAATGCCCAGGAAGACAGCAGGACAGTACAATGATAAAAAAGAATTATTGCCAACTGCTATATCCTTATACGCTTGATCTTTGTCTTTGAGCTACAATATCCTTATGTGAGTGGCAGTAGGTTGTCTTCTACACGGGTCACGATGGTGATGTCGCAGGCAATACTGTGCAAAAACGCACGATGCTGCATGACAAAGTTGCCAATGGAGGGCCTTTTTATTAGGATCAATACTGCCTACTTTCTCGAGATATACGGTATATTTGCTGGCCATAAAACATCATACTGCTAGTTGTACATGACCAAAAACACTGTTTTTTCAGACTCTACGTCATGATTGTTCAGACTATCTTCTGTAGGGATTAGGATAATATTGGATGTGGCCATGGTGTTCATTATCTCATGGTCTGATTGTAACTATGACAACTAAAAACAATGACATTGCGATGCTGTCTGTAGCAACCTGGAAAGTCATACTCGGTATGAGAAAAATGCATAGTAAAAGAGAGAAACATGTTAGTTATTCTCACCATCCACGAGGTACATCAGTGTGAATAAGTCATCAAGTACCCATCATACACAATTAGTTGCTAAGTAGCCACTCGTGAGCCGGAGGCAAGAATCAATATGCCGGTAATGTAAGCATCAGATTCTTGCCTACAGCCACCTTTCTTCTCATTCTTGAAATGACCATGACTTTTTGCTGTAGACAACTTGAATGGTATAAATCCCCTCCATCCATTCATCATTTCCTTCTGATCTTTGTTCTGTCTAGACACACTGAGGTAACTTTCCGATGAAGTCCAGTGTCCAGTCTGTTTGTTCACATGCCATCACCCCCCCCCCGCCCCGCTCCCCTCAAAGTTTCCTTGAACAAAATGCTCTGAATCTTCAGCACTTCGAGGGACAGAGTATACTAGTACCATGACTGGGGCAAATATCCTTCCTTAGAAACTGCGAGCAGGCACGACTGAACTTGGGACAACTTGCCTGCAAGTCTGAAGCCAAAGCCAATTCACCATCATGTTACCAACAGATCCATGGTTTCTTCCGTTGTAGTCAGTGTAACGGGGGAAATATTGAACAGCACACCATGGTATCCAACCTCAAATTCCAATGCAATATATCGCTATGAGTATGAAAGAAGCTAAAATAAAATCTTCCCCAAGTACAAATAATTCTAATGAAATGTCATTTGGAGCTTAACAGCAGTGCCAACGACATTTTATCCGACCTCAAATTCCAATAAACCTATGATAAGTATGACAGTGGCTACAGCAACATCCTATCTTACGACAACCATATCTCATGGTATATGATTTAAGGCTCTGTGTCTGTCAATGGTGACAGCAAGTAAATACAGTCTTATGCCCCACGAAAATTGGCAGCCCATCTATCTTATGAATTGACCGCCCCCATAAAGAAGATACCGTAGTGACAAGAAGTGATGTACATTTTTAGTTCACAGAATTACGTCTGTCAGAGAGGAGAATATTAACACAATGCACAAGAAGTAAGTCGGCAAGGAATCTCTCAGATGAGTGGCAGGTATGACATTCTTGTTAATGAAAGGAACAAGCCTGGCTTGCAACTTTGCAGAAGAGCAATGAATGTGTTCCATACCAGAGTGTGAATAGACTCTCACCAATATGGGTACTGTGCCTGTCGTGCCTGACGTTGTGAGTTTAAATTTTGGATGCAGTTGTGTTATTTTGGACTTTTGGGACATGCCAACCCCTCAAATTGAATACTTACGATATCAAAAGAGTGGCATGCCACCAACAAATTACTCATAAGACAAAGAAAGACTGGACACAAATAAACAAAAAGTAAGTACATGTAAACAATGATTTTCGTGGCCCGCGAAAATACCCGTGATACATTATCTTTAAGTTCTCGCTGAGATGATTACCAGTCATAATATCCCTGCTGGGTCAAGGCATCTCCTAGTCAAAACGTTCCCGGTTTCGACCATAAATCCCCCTGCCATGCCTGCTCAAATCAGTAGTTCAGCACATCGTTTTGACTGGATACCGCTGGAGACGGTAGACGGTGATGCTCTATGAAGTAGCACGTTCTTTACAGGAGGTTCCGGTCCCCCTTGCACTTCACCACAGCACCCAAATATTGTCTATAGAGTGAGCAACATCCAATTGCAATCAGACTGAAGGACAACTGTTATTGTACAACAGCAACAACTTGGATAACTTCTGAGGTTCATTTAGGTTTCTGATAACATTAAAAGGCTTGCAACAACATGTAGTCATTGTGAACCTCAGAGTGTCCTCAAGGAAAAACATTGACTAAAGCTAGAAATAATAATACATACCTGCAGTTGACAAAGGCAAGTCATCAAGACCGACATGAAAAAGAGGAAAGCAATAGAAATACATTAGAATAAGCATGGCAAAGAGCCTGCAGGCTCAAGACGCCCATATGATGATGATGATGATGAATAAGTCGGACACTCGTTGCCAGAGACGTTGGCAGGTTTGACAAATATTTAGCACCTAAAGAATACTATAGTACGATTCACTTCGAAAACCCCACGCACCTGAAGAATACTATAGTACGATTCACTTCGAAAACCCCACGCCGACTGAAAAAAAATCAAGCGCATCTGATAATATTCCCTGCGGTCAGTGATGAAATTAGGGCCAAATGTGCTTAATACCGTTGTTTCAGGGTAGATTCTTAGGTAAAGAAGAATTATCGGCCATAACTTTTTTTAATTGGTGGGTCACCCGCAAGCATAAAATAGGACATTTTTTTCACCAAGCTAATATGACAGGAAATGCAAAAGAAGATGTGTTCTCTCTTGTAAAACATCTTTCTACCTAATTATTCTTCATAAACGTGGTCAGCTTTTCACCATTTGGCAACCAAATTACATGGTCCATTTTTCATCATTATTCCTAAAGCTCGCTCTATTCACAAATCATCTTGGATTTTCGTGATACGGATGCCCATCACGTGATTGGCATAAAAAACAGATCATCAGTGGAACAACCCCGCCACAACAAGTAAATGGACATGCCAAATGGCGAGAGCGATTTATACGACCTTCCAAGCACTGTCGTGGTATGTTTGCATTCATTTACGTGAAGAAGGACAACAGCCCGCTCATTCTGGAACAGTATGTCAGTTGTTGAGCATCCCTGGAGAGTAAAGCATGTGGCCATCAATTGACAACATGTTCGCACATCTGTCCCAGCGTAACAGGTGAGCTAACAAATGAGAAAAGGATCATAGCAGAACTGAATGTGAATAGGGAAATCCCGATCAGACTTTGTATGCTGTACCGGATATTGCAGTAGCTAAGGAAGGAGGAAGCGGCTTAAAATTCTGATATATCAGCTGCACTCTGATTAATACTAGGGAAAAAATCGGATGTAGGGATCAGCTCTGTAAAGCAATCTGCTTCACTGGACATGACTAAGTTCGCAGAGAGTGTATAAGTTTGCATTTAGCTAATGTAACAGAAGCAAACCAACAACCTTGTTGCCGCATCTCTCAGGAGCCGACGATATTTTACACCATGATCATTCATTGTTTCCCTGCTGACAGGGTATAAATCGAATTAACACTAATATGCAGACTTCATGAATAAGTAACGGACTAACATCCTGACATATGGGATATGCAATGATATAAGGTAATCTGATACATTTATATAGCCAGATTCTGTAGGTAAGAATTCCCAGGACGACATCTACGATTTCCCAGTCCCTGGGAAAGGATATTGTAATAGAATAATATTACCATTTAAGTTCCTGACCAAGTTTCAAAGCCTGCCTGCAGCCCTTCGAATTTGATATCCTTTATCATCATGATCCTTGAAAGGACCTTCTCAGCAAGTTGGGGATTAGTACTGGTTGCATTTCAAACCCTTTCACGAATTTGAGACTTCGGTGAAATGAGGCTGAAGGATTGACTTGGAGTGACAAAACCATTACAAAACCAAGGCCGCTATTAAGGCTACATGTAAATAATCGTAAAGAATAGTTGCTGATATGCAGAATCCTCGGGATTGAAGTCATAAAGGCAGTTTCAATGAGTATAATCTTGGCCAACAATGATGGATGATTCAGTCTACATCAGCAACTGGTTCTTTCATCCACCACCAACAAAATGAGAAATAACCCAAAGCAAAGTGGAATATTATCAGTTTCTTTGTTGCCATGGTAATTGTCAAGCAGGCAATTGGATCCATTTAGCATCTCATAGATCTATCAAAAAGATGCGTTTAGCAGGCTACATTCCCAGTTTGAGTTACGTAATATGCTTAATGTTGGAGAATTCTCACAAGTTGTTGGCAAGAAAGTGCATAATCTAAAATTACACGACTCTAGACTTTGTTGCTGTTTCACCTCTGAACTTCAAGAACTGAATTTTGATATTTCCTTGTCTGCTGCGACAGCTATCACATTTAGAATTCCACAATGACAACGTCACCAGCACCATTTTCTTTGAAATGTGACTGAAGTTGGGAGGTCATACCCTTCAGTATGAAAATCAGCCTCCAACTCGTACCCCAGTCATAGGATATCAGTAAGAAAAGTAAGAAAAGACGTCATCCACAAATCCTCAGAAGATCGGTAATCTGATGGGTCCTTATACGTTCTCTTTGCTTTAGTCAATAGGGTTGAAATATGAAACCCATCAACTTATTCTGATCCACGAATCCTGAGGAGGCTTAGTGAATAAGGTAAGCAACAGAACGCAAAATAGTCAGCTTTGGTATTAAGCAACCACTGGAAAAACTGAGAGCTTGGCGTGGTAACAAAGTTAACACTGACCTTATGGACTTTGTCGTAAGTTAAGCAACAATATGAAATATCAAAGGAAAAAAAGCTGAGAAGTAATGATTTGATGGATCTCAGAAGAAGATCAATGAAATAACAGGTAGGCAATAGATCCCGTGCAGCAATACACTGACTTGATGACAAGAAGTGAGCAACATAGAGAGTTGATGGAAAACACATACTACGGTAGGCGACTGATTTGATAGACTTTTATGAAGGCTGATGAAAAAAGAAGCAATGGAGATAGAAAGGCAACGTGTCATACTGACCTAATGGACAGAGGGTAACAAAACTAGAAGCAGTAAAGACTACAACATTAGATCAACATTAGCAAGATCATACCCGACACGGTTGTCTCGATGAGCAATATAAAGTGCATGCAAATGTCTCCTTTGCCGCTCACTGGGGATATGTAGAGCCATCCTCAGGAAATATACCGTGACACTGTGTACTGCTAGAGAATTCCTTAAACTAAGTTCCTTTTCGTGATGTTTAGCGGCAGCCAGATTGCCACTGCAAAGATCTGTTGTCAATTCCAGATCTGGTGGCTGTCAATTGCAACTGCAATGTACATGCCTCGGAAAGCTTATAAATCAATAGATCAGTTATCTTTGACGTCAGTTCATATCAGTATTCGATAGTCAATCTTATCGAGACGACGTTTTTTCCCTGTGTCGGCACCTGAAACTACCTGACAACAGAACATGCATTTGTTGTCATGGTGATGTACACAACACTCTGTTGAATTAATTGTTCAGATTGGAAAAAGGAATGCAAACAGGTCATTTGTCCATCCCCAGGTTGTGAAAATTGCCAAGGCGGGGTCTTTTTACTCATGTTTAATAAAATGCAGGAGCTGAATTGTATAAATGCCAATGTATTTGTGTATTTACTGTAATTTTTTTGTCATTATTATCGGGGACCATATGTTTTGGTCTTGGTATGTGTAAATTGGTTTGGTAAGTGATTGCGCAATCTTGTCCAGAGAAGGTTTCTTAGTGGCTGAGGAAACTCCTTAAGTTTTTACTTAAAATGCCCAACGCCACAAGGCCTAACTCGAGGCCTACATACATTGAACCGACGTGTACCTCTGGAGGTACCTTAAGATAAGGAGTGATTTGAGGGGTTTTCCTTACCTTAAGTCTTTCGATGCATACCACATAAGAACGGGGTAATTCTTATGACAAAACTTAAGAGAAATTCTTAGATTTAAAGGGAACTTTTGCACTTAAGATGTTTTATGCACACGGCCCCAGGTAATCAGGAAGTGATTTATTTCCCCAGGAGGCCTAAACCAAAATCATGCCATTATCAGCATGGTAGAAATGGCCATCAGACAACCACTCCACAAAAAAAACTAAGGCCGTCATTGGACACTTTCTCTGGGCAACCCTGTACATAAAACAATTCGGGAACCATTGACATCGTCAAGATGTCTTATTCTTGTTTCTTACGCCTTCATTTGCGGATATAACAGCCCATTAAGGTACCCAATCAATATTAGTATCAGGACATGCGTAGTACGATTATAAAGTGAAAGTAGGATTTTCCACACAAACAGTATGTTTAGTATCGGCCTATACATACTATAGCCGACACTCAGTGCACATCACATCCCGTTTATCTTTCCTGTGCACAACTTTCGGGATTACTAATTCAAAATTCCACCACTGACAACTGAACTTTATAACTGAGGACTCCTGAACGACACTCGGCGAAACCATCCCGAGAGCAGTCACCGAGTGAGAACTCGATTTAGCCAGTCTTTCGATTTCGATTTTTCTTACTACATGTAGAATTGGCTAGGAATCTAAAATGCACCGTAGTCGAGACGAAGGCCCACTTTCCTTGGAGGATCTGTGCCAGAAACCACCTGTGACTTGTAAACTGATGCAAGAACTTGAAAAGACAATTCACGAAGATGTCATATCAGGGAATCACTTGGGTGAAGCGGTGCACCGCTCTTTCGTTGCTTCCTCCTTGTTGAGACAGGTCACGTTCAAGATATCCAGCAGCAGTGGGGCCAATGACACCACACGTTTAAATGAGATATTAAACCCTCAGCTGATCAAGAAACATGACGAATGCTTGGAGGCAATGCAACAGACGATGATTTCATGGCGAAAGCTTTGTAAAGAGACCTTGGAGTACAGCACCGCTGGATTCTTGTGCGCAAAAGAAGGCCACAACAAGGTTGCGTTGAAGTTATTCACATTGGTAACCCAGACGCTTGATGGCATGACGGAGACGACCGTAAACCAGGTGACCAAAACTGAAGAGATGATGAGCGTGCTAAGCGATGTCTCGCGACAAATCTGCGATCTACTGTACGACAGTGAAGCACATCAGAAATCAGTGAAGTTACATAGCCTACTGAAAGAGGCCATTGGAGCGACCAGATGGTGTACATCGACACTACAAACTCATCAAAACTTCTTGTCGTGTGCAAGAACGGATTGCGAGCGCACCAAAGAGTTTCTGGGAGCCAGTGTCTACAGCCGCTTGACCAATAAACGGTATTCTCTCAAGATAATTCTATCCCCAGAGACCTTCAGAAATGGTGCGTTCGAAGGACATTGTAGGTAAGTTTTCTTCTTCTTGTCCGTTATGTTTGGCGGGCGATCAAATTTGATTTTTTTCTGAAGGTGCGTTTGGAAATACTAGAGGCGTTCAGCAACGTCCCGTCGATTCTTATGAGGTATAGAGTTATAATTAAATGAATTTACTAAAAAAGTCGTACGCAATAAGTCATACGCGGTCGGATCGACAGGGAATGTTGCTGAAAGTCTTTATTTTGTACATGTACATGTACGTATTTTCAATGCAGGCTACAGGCCTTGAAACGGCAGCTTAAGTCCAGCATCCAGCTGATTGGAGAGGCGATCAAGCGGGTCAACAAAAGAAAGGTAACTGAACATCCGCGCGGACCAGCAGAAGCCGAGGCGCAACTTAACGAAATGATTAAAGCAGATGAACGAGAAAAAGAAGAATTCTTAGCCTGGATAAAGGAGTGGGAAAAACAGTCAGCAGGTACATATTGTATGTCATCACGCAAATTCACAGAAAAAGTTAACGAAACATAAGCGCGGAGTCGTTGGCTTTAAAGTGGTCGGTTTTGCGAAAACCCAAGGACCCATATCTTATTCATAAAACTACTAAGTCTGAAGGCCTCCATACACTGCATAACAAATGTCGGAAAAATAGTCCGTTCGAAAATATTTCATGCGACAACATTCCACAACATGTCGAAGTTTTCTGATCGAGAACCTTGCAACACTTTGCGAGATCAAATATCGTCGAACGGACTATTGTAGTGACTCATTTCGACATTTTTCATGTAGTGTGACAAAAACCAAGTTTTTGCTGATATTCATTACACACCGGGCTTGCCATTGACGTCGGGTGACACCGGCACGCACGTATAATACACCATACATGCAGGTACATGATCAAACAGTATGCAACTGGATGTGCTATGGAAAATGGCGGGTTTTTCCTTTCTTTTCGCAGGTCAAACAACTGCGACTGAAACTGATAGAAACGACTGGGCCGGATGGTGAACTTGTCTTTGCATGTCAACGGTGAAGACCCCGTGGTGCCACGTACCCAGCATCCTCACTTTTAGGGTAGAATACGCTTGCTTTTTCCTGAATTTCAAAAGGACCCCCTAATGGAAGGACACCAAAGGAATATCGCTCCCCATTTTACAGGATTTTCCATGTAAGACTCTCTAATGGAAGGAAACAAGGGACATTCATCCCCATTCTAGCAAGGTTTTTCACGCAATCAGACCCTCACAGTTGAAGGGTCAGGCGCCATATGCACAAAACATCTTAAGTGTATTTTTTTGAGAATTTCCCTAAGAATTTCCTTAAGTAATCATCCTTAACTTGAGTGGTATGCACAGAGCATCTTAAGATAAGAAGTTTCTTTAAAATTTCCTTAAGTTTAAGGTACCTCATAAGTCTCCTAAGTGAAGATTTTGACCTTACATCCAGCGAAAAATACAGAAATTGTGGCTTTGACCTAATTCAGAGCTGTGCAGCAGCATCATTTCTTCATGGCTCTTGTTATTGCTGGTTACACTGAAGTTAATTAATGAAGTGGAAAGTACAGATACTAAGGATACTTCGCGACGGTGAAAATGCTTTTGATTTTTATCCAGATGATGACATATACAATGCCAGGTATTCAGGCTGTGGTTTATTTCTCAATGAGGCCTAAACCGAAATCATGCCATTACCTGCATGGGAGAAATGACCATCAGACAACCACGCCACAAAAAACTAAGGCCGTCATTGGACACTTTCTCTGGGCAACCCTGTACATAAAACAATTCGGGAACCATTGACATCGTCAAGATGTCTTATTCTTGTTCTACAAGTGATGCCTGCCATATCTAGGAACAATGTAACTTTATCATCAGCTTTTTATTTTAAACTCAAAGGGTCGTATTCATAAAGCGGTTCTATCATTAGAACCGTCTTAGGCCGGTTCCAAGTATGGTCAACCACTGTACTTGGAACCGGTCTAAGACGGTTCTAACGATAGAACCGCTTTATGAATACGACCCAACAGGTCTACATGTAAGTAGTTATGCTCTGACCTGTAGTGTAGTTTACAGTAGCAAGGTTTACATAGGTGGGTGTCTAACTTGGGATAATATGTTGACCACTGCTCAGGGACCACGGACAAAACAGCAGTTTGTCTGATAATCATAAACTATAAGAGTAAGTGTAAAGAGGAAAAAGACGCGTTGAAGTTAGAGACTGCTGATGACTGTTCACCTAGCTTGGAGCTTAAGAACCTTGACTGGTCCCTGCCCTTTCGCATAAAACCTCTTACCTACTATTGCTGCAAAATATTTGATTAAGATCTGACCACACTGTTTGGTAAGTATAATACCAAGGTTAATTTGTATTCGTATTTGTATTTATTTTCATGAAAAAACAAATTACAATAAAAGGTTAATTGAAGTGAGAGAAAAAAAATGATTTTCGCTTTTGATAATGTTTAGCAAATAACCAAAGCCAAATCTTATCTCCATTTTCAACCAGCGCATATAATCCCCGAAAACATTAAGAAAATTTCCCTTGAGAGACAACAATGTGACATGCGTATAATACCCCTCAAAAAGTCTTTAATACCCTAATTATCTCATACTCAGACATTCAACTCCGAGTTCAGACGGCAAAACAAGAAGTTCAAACCCAGCCAGACAGTGTTTCTAAGAAACTTGACAACAAGGCATGTCCAGTTTGGATCAACTGCCTCATATGCCTAGTAGCCAGAAAAATATCTAGTGGCTATGATCCACGACTTGGTGAAAGATAAGGCAAAATCGGTGTTCCGATCCTTGAAATTTCATTGTCAATTGACCCTTGTAAGAGGCCGTCTCAGGCTACCCATGTTCCACACTTGGATGGGGTCTTCTACTTGCCCTTGCAAAGGGAACGGTACAAGGCACCACGGCTACACTAGTACCGCGGATGATTAATCCGACATGGCCAGGGATTCGAACCCGGGACCTGCCGCTTGCTAAGCGGACGTGATAACCACTAGGCTATCGAGGCTGGTTCGTGGACTCCATACAAAGTGCGTTATTCAAGCATTCCTTCCCAAGACGCTATGATGTAATGCTCTATTGTTTGTGTCATAAGGAACTCTGTTTTCAATTGCTTTCTCAAGCAGCCAAGGGCGTCACAAATTCTTTATAACAACGACAGGCCAACATCAGCCATTATTCAAATGTCGCACCATGACATAAGAACACACAATCTGGTCAATCTAATCTTGAACACTAATCAATATGCAATATCGCATTTGATTTAATTGATTATGCACTCGTCCAGTTCTTAAACCAAAGGGTGGAGCTGCATTGTGTAGATCAATGGAAATACGATTCAGGCTGTTAATCGAATCAAAACATGTAACATTACAAGTGCATTGCTTGCTGCTGGCGGTATTGAGTGGACAACGACATCTTGATAAATAATTGAACAGATTCAGACATGTAGATCTTTTGGATATCTCGATCTGTAAACAGATTTTATTGAAAACATCTACGTTGTATGGGATACCTTACTGCCGGGAGAGGTCGCCTGTTAGCGGTTCTATAGAATGTCACAAAATTTGACGTTACGTAAGTCATGGGCTCCACGTATGTGCCGTGACATTCCAGAAGTCAACAGATTTTCAAATGTCACATCAACACAAAACAAAAGTCACTAGTTACGTCAGTGCCCATCAGATGGCTCATTGGATGTACACCGTGACTGTAGATGTGAATGAACAGATAAAAACTACTAACAGTGTAATGTCCATTTAACCAAACTCCCCCACATGGATTTGAATTGAGCCCTTCCTGCATGTGGGGAGTGGTATAAAAGGAACTGGGAATTAACTTGATCCCCTAGCAATGCCCACTAAGATGGGAACGAATTCAGAGCTTTGTATGGTTTACCAAATGACTCCTTACATTGTCCATTTGTCAGCAATGTAACAAATCTGGATTTGAATCCAGGCCAGCAACAGGAGCGTCTTCTCTGAAGGCAAATAGTTCTCATGTAGAAATGGGTAAAAAACTGTTGGTATAAACATCAAAGGGATACTGATTCTTCCCTCATCACACCGACATCATTGGAAAATCTTGGCATACGAGTAGTTCTTTGTCAGCAATGGCTTCTCCCTTGATTTCTCTGTTGTCATATTGTGTAGCAGGAAAAAGGTATCTTTGTGACAAAATGGCATTCACGGCATGATCAGTGGATCAACTGAAACAGGACCTGTCAGTTCTAAAAAAGATGCGGATTTGGGATGACGAATAACACATTTGATAAGCCAAGCTAATAGAAAAATAGTTTGCCCTTTGCGGCATTCACTTTTAATTGAAACCAGAGCTTTATCGTGTGATTGATTCGTCTTTGATTTGAAATTCAGTCGGGGTATCATTACCAACAATGAGCTTGAAATTCTTTGGAACAGGTTCTACTGAACTTCTCAAGGACACGGGTAGAGGGGTAGGGTCTCCTGGGTTCGCTGGGCACGAACGTGATCAGGAACCTGTTGAACTTCTTGTAAGGACAGGTACATGTAATTGTGTGTAAAAATTACTTAAAAACAAATGACTTTAAAACTCCCAGACAATTGTTATTATTCTTCCTATCTGATGACTTTAATGTGAACTTTTCCGTCGTATGGCCTCAAAACATGATTGCAATCAGTTATTTGAGTTTGATTCTTGGGGTAACTCATTAACATTCCATGGGGATTTCCCGAGGGTGGTTTAACCATATGAAGGAGAATTCTTCTTAGAAAGAAGTCTCTTGTCAGTAGAATTTGCATTTCTGACGAGTGTTGAGGTTATTGATATTTATGAATCTTCTCTTTATATTCAAGGAACTGATTTGGAACTCCTTTTAATGCAGTGGCAGTGCGTTCTGACTTATCTACGCCTCCATAATCCCTTATGAGTTGTACGGGTTGTGATCCGAAAATGGTCGCAGACCGTATTACCCCCGAGGGAAATAATCAACTTACTGACCTCCCACTCACCCAGTCAGTGAATTCAGTCCAAGTTCCGTGGAATTCAATTGGAAACTCGCATGTGACATTTTTTCACGTCATTTACGTTAAATTTTTAGTAATCTCTAGTTCCTCAGTAGAATACGAATGTGATTGAACATTCCATGTGCAGTGTGGCGATACAAATGAGACGCAGTTCAGGTGGTCCCAATGGAGGCAACGATCACCAACTCACTTGGAATGACGCACTGAGTATGATGATGAGGGATGGTGGCCCAGATGCAGGATTTTTGTGATGACGTTCATGAGATGTCCTCTAGTTCTCTACAGCTTTCAAGATTAGCCACTTTTTTGCCGA
>NMRB01000061.1:419275-483803 GCA_002633025.1 Notospermus geniculatus
ATTTTAGTCGCCAGTGTGCGGAGCCCTTAAAGGGCACCGCAGACTGGCGATTTTTCGAGCGATTTTCTAGGCGACCGCCCTTGCGACCACAGAGGCGACTGAACATATTTTTAGTTTTTTTAGTTTTTGTTGACTCGTTTGCGACAAATGCTTCTTTGGAAGATCAGTGATGACGTGGATAACATCACTGGTCGACCTCAAAGGTAATTATTGCAGGCGACGTAGTAGTCGCATCGGTAGTCGCCCCTTTTTTAGTCGCCAGTGTGCGGAGCCCTTCAGTCGCCACAGTGTGACCTGGGCTTTGGTATAATACCAAGGTTAATTGAAGTGAGATGAAAAAAATGATTTTCGCTTTTGATACTGTTTATGCAATAACCAAAGCCAAACCTTATCTTTATTTCCAACCAGCGCATATAATCCCCGAAAACATTAAGAATATTTCCCTTGAGAGACAACAATATGACATGCGTATAATACCTCAAAAAGTCTTTAATACCCTAATTATCTCATACTCAGACATTCAATCTGAGTTCAGACGGCATAACAAGAAGTTCAAATCCAGCCAGACACTGTTTCTAAGAAACTTGACAAGACAATTCTCTTGACAGCAAGGCATGTCCAGTTTACATGTACGTCAGGATCAAGTGCATCATATGCCTCACAACCGGATACTAGCCAGAAAAATATATATGGCTGATCCACAATTTAGGGAAGAAGTAGGCAAAATCGCTGTCCCTTCCTTGAAATTTCATTGTCATTATTGGTCCTTGTAAGTACGGAAGAGGCCATTTCACGCTACTCATGTTCCTCACTTGGATGGGGTCTTTTACTTGCCCTTGCAAAGGCAAAGGTACAAGGCACCACGGCTTACTCTCCCATGCGACGGACTGAAGAGCTACATTAGTACCACGGATGATTAATCCGACATGGCCCGGAATTCGAACCCTGGACCTGCCGCTTGCTAAGCGGACGTGATAACCACTAGGCTATCGAGGCTGGTTTGTGGACTCCATACAAAGTGCGTTATTCAAGCATTCCTTCCCAAGACGCTATGATGTAATGCTCTATTGTTTGTGACATAAGGAACTCTTTTTTCAATTGCTTTCTCAAGCAGCCAAGTGTCACGAATTCTTTATAACAACGACAAGCCAACATCAGCCATTATTCAAATATCGCACCATGACATAAGAACACACAATCTGGTCAATCTAATCTTGAACACTAATCAATATGCAATATCGCATTTGATTTAATTGATTATGCACTCGTCCAGTTCTTAAACCAAAGGGTGGAGCTGCATTGTGTAGATCAATGGATATACGATTCAGGCTGTTAATCGAATCAAAACATGTAACATTACAAGTGCATTGCTTGCTGCTGGCGGTATTGAGTGGACAACCACATCTTGATAAATAATTGAACAGATTCAGACCTGTAGATCTTTTGGATATCTCGATCTGTAAACAGATTTTATTGAAAACTTCTACGTTGTATGGGATACCTTACTGCCGGGAGAGGTCGCCTGTTAGCGGTTCTAGAATGTCACAAAATTTGACGTTACGTAAGTCATGGGCTCCAGGTATGTGCCGTGACATTCCAGAAGTCAACACATTTTCAAATGTCACATCAACACAAAACAAAAGTCACTAGTTAACGTCAGTGCCCATCAGATGGCTCATTGGATGTACACCGTGACTGTAGATGTGAATGAACAGATAAAAACTACTAACAGTGTAATGTCCATTTTTTACGAAAAGAGAGATGTTGCCAACAGGACAATAGAGGAAGTTTGCGGTACCTCCCACCCAACAGAGGATTGAACAAACAACCTGTTTATTGTTGGGTAATGGTGTTAAATGACATATTTTTTCAGGAAGCAACATAATATGCTTCTCTAAACCAAACTCCCCCACATGGATTTGAATTGAGCCCTTCCTGCATGTGGGGAGTGGTATAAAAGGAACTGGGAATTAACTTGATCCCCTAGCACTGCCCACTAAGATGGGAACGAATTCAGAACTTATTTGTATGGTTTACCAAATGACTCCTTACATTGTCCATTTGTCAGCAATGTAACAAATCTGGATTTGAATCCAGGCCAGCAAGAGCATCTTCTCTGAAGGCAAATAGTTCTCATGTAGAAATGGGTAAAAAACTGTTGGTATAAACATCAAAGGGATACTGATCCTTCCCTCATCACACCGACATCATTGGAAAATCTTGGCATAAGAGTCGTTCTTTGTTAACAGTGGCTTCTCCCTTGATTTCTCTGTTGTCATATTGTGTGGCAGGAAAAAGGTATCTTTGTGACAAAATGGCATTCACGGCATGATCAGTGGATCAACTGAAACAGGACCTGTCAGTTCTAAAAAAGATGCGGATTTGGGATGACGAATAACACATTTGATAAGCCAGGCTAATAGAAAAATACTTTGCCCTTTGCGGCGTTCGCTTTTAATTGAAACCAGAGCTTTATCATTATGATTGATTCGTCTTTGATTTGAAATTCAGTCGGGGTATCATTACCAGCAATGAGCTTGAAATTCTTTGGAACAGGTTCTACTGAACTTCTCAAGGACAAGGGTATAGGGGTAGTGTGTCCGGGGTTCGCAGGGCACGAACGTGATCAGGAACCTGTTGAACTTCTTGTAAGGACAAGTAATTGTGTGTAAAAATTACTTAAAAACAAAATGACTTTAAAACTCCCAGACAATTGTTATTATTCTTCCTATCTGATGACTTTAATGTGAACTTCGTATGGCCTCAAAACATGATTGCAATCAGTTATTTGGGTTTTATCCTTGGGGTAACTCATCAACATTCCATGGGGATTTCCCGAGGGTGGTTTACTCTATATAACGGAGAATTCTTCTTAGAAAAAGTCTCTTGTCTGTAGAATTTGCAAATCTGACGAGTGTTGAGGTTATTGATATTTATGAATCTTCTCTTTATATTCAAGGAACTGATTTGGAACTCCTTTTAATGCAGTGGCAGTGCGTTCTGACTTATCTACGCCTCCATAATCCCTTATGAGTTGTACGGGTTGTGATCCGAAAATGGTCGCAGACCGTATTACCCCCGAGGGAAATAATCAACTTACTGACCTCCCACTCACCCAGTCAGTGAATTCAGTCCAAGTTCCGTGGAATTCAATTGGAAACTCGCATGTGACATTTTTTCACGTCATTTACGTTTAAATTTTTAGTAATCTCTAGTTCCACAGTAGAATACAAATGTGATTGAACATTCCATGTGCAGTGTGGCGACACAAATGAGATGCAGTTCAGGTGGTCCCAACGGAGGCAACGATCACCAACTCACTTGGAATGACGCACTGAGTATGATGATGAGGGATGGTGGCCCAGATTCAAGATTTTTGTGATGACGTTCATGAGATGTCCTCTAGTTCTCTACAGCTTTCAAGATTAGCCACTTTTTTGCCGAATTGATCGAAGCTGCCATGTAATTTGCACCAGTCTCCCACTCAAAACACCAGTAAGTGGTCACCAGAGACCCACCGGAAATTTTTGGGTAATGGGCAAAATGATGGGGTGAACGGAGAAACATGCACATCGACGCCAAAACAGTATTAAAGAAGTGCGTGGGATGACGAGGGTATTGGACTGAGTATAAAGTAGTTTATTCAAATGCTGAGTGGAACTCTTTGGGAGGGTTTGAGGAACAAGTTGGTAAGATTATGTTGACCTCTCTTGACTGCAAAATGCCGAGTCAACGTGTTAGGACAATTGCTGTTGACAGACATACCAGCAGCTGATTCTTTTTGGTAGAACTTGTTGCTCTTACTTATGCTGAAAGGGTAAATGTCGTCCTGGGTATATACAAAGATTACCCAGGATGTCAGTCTTCACTAAAACAATACCCTGGGTGTAGTTTCCGTAGCCGAACATCACCCAGCTTCCGCAATCTATGCCTAGGAACGAGTCCTATTTAGAAGTCCCGTGGAATCTCGCGGTCTCGCGCCGCGGTACTTGTTGAGTGTAGCTGTTCATGACATTCTTCAGACGGTCACGTGACCACGGGCGAGACAACCTCGAATCCAGTTGTCATACTACGATGCTGGGTGATGTTCGGCTACCGAAAGTCCACCCAGGGTATTGTTTTAGTGAAGATTGAGATCCTGGGTAATCTTTGTATATACCCAGGACGACATTTACCCTTTCAGCCTTACTTATGGCTTTCGTCATTCTAAACTCCACTCAATATAGTTGCCCTTGAGGCCAACCTTCTGGAGGTGCGGTAAGGAGTTAAAGTGGTTCACTGTTCTGGTATCTTGGTATCCAGCTAACATGTAAGAGCTGTCATTCCAGAACAAAACATGGGAAACTTGATAATGAAATGGCAAAGATATCAAGTGGAAGCCCACAAATCACCTAAAAGCCCAGAAACCATTTGACAAACGACGGATTGCATAAATCCCAAAGAGAACAGCTTCTGATGGGAATCCCTGCTGGTTCATCCCTTCATCCAAAAGGTCAATACAGAAAGCTTTATACAGATGAATGGAAGCTGTTTGACATCACATTTTTGATTGATTCCTATGAGATCACTTGAAGGGAAGAGGTGACGGAAATTGAAGAGGATTTTCTAATCACGGGACAATCTATGGCAATGCTTCTGGTTTGATTTGTGGACCACTGGATGGGTTTGCAATGGTTTGACATGGATAGATGTAGCTGCTTGGAAAGACTATCCCAACGAAAATGATGATAAACCGGAAGTCAATTTCCAGAATTTTAGCAAATTTTCGACCCCAACCGGGGTCTTCTTCAGGCTGGCACTTTCAAGTCGAGCTACCAGAAGTGTAAATCCCAACGAAACTGAATATCAAATAGAGCAATTCTAGAAGGATAAGCAAGTTATTCCAACTCTGGAGACTGTGCCCGAGAATTTCAAATATTTAGCAAATCCTAACTGGATCAACAGTGTGATGGACTGGCTTTGATTGTGCTTCTAATGAGCAGTCAGTGACTCTCAGAGTCGAAATCATGGTGTCAGATCTGGCAAACGCTCGAGTCTTTTATTATCACTTAGTTCAAGTCATAAAATGTAACCAGCTGGCTTGTAAAGAACCTGTAACATTTTCCCTGCCTCGCAGCTCATTTATGTGCTCCCCGAGGTTACATCAAGTCACCCGAAAAAAAAAGATGCTAAAAGGCGGGGGAAATTTGAAGTACCGAAGGCATGCTTTTAGTGCCATATAAGGATCCCTGTAAAGAAGACTCATAGGTGTGCTAAATGGAAACTGCAAACGCTAGTGAAGCCTTTGACAGAATGTCGCTAGGAAGTCTGGATTGAGTGCCTCGCGTAAGCGTTCAGTGTCTCATACTCCTGAGTTAGCTGCATCACAGGTAGGTTTGTGACGGAACATTGCTACGAGTGCCTGGAATGACCCCACAGAGATGTGAGGAAGCAATCAGCTGGAGGTTTGATAATGAAAGACTCTGGGATAAGTAGCCAGTCAATTTTCGTATTACCACTGTGCCAATTAAGGATATGGAAGGCGCCCAGGGACCCAACATGGAAGTCCACCTGATTGTCCCAGTTGGTCACTTACCAAATGAGCTGAGAAAACATTTGAAGAACCTACTTTCTTCAGATCCCAGGGCTAAATGATAGAGATAAGTCTGACCAAATCAGGTTTTGTGCGTCTTGGATCAAGATGGAAGAGTGTAATACACTGTTAGAAATAACAGAAGATTTTACAGAAAATCTGTGCAGCAGAGTCCCCAGGACGGTTCTGTAAAATTACAGACCTGATCTGTAAAATTACAAACTTAAATAAATGTCAACAGAGATTTGACTGGAGGCTGACCAAATTATATTTTCATACTGCCCTCAGAAGGCATCATTATGGGATGTCCAATGGAGTCCAACCAATACAGGAAAACATGAATCATACCATAAAAAAATTATGTAAATTTACAGAAAGTGCTGGGGACTCTGCTGCAGGGAATTTCTGTAAAATTACTGCAGAATTACTACTGTAAATTTAATAATTTCTAACAGTGTATTGGTAAAAAAGCCAAAAACCTGAATCACAACACATGTCTTAAAGCCCCTGTCAGACTGTGGCGACTAAGGCGGGCGAATCCCCGCGAACTAGAATGAAATGGTCCATGGACCATGTGCTCACCCCTTTGGACATAATAGTGTAATGACAGAGAGAGGTATGTTACATGGTTCATGAACTAATTTCATTCCAGTTCGCGGGGATTCGCCCGGGTGAGCACATGGTCCATGAACCATTTCATTCTAGTTCGCGGGGATTCACCCGCCTAAGCCGCCACAGTGTGACAGGGGCTTGAGAAAAATTCTTCATTTTGTTTCTTGAAATGGCTGTACCTGCAGACCGTTGGGACGAAAATCAGCCTATGATTCAAGAAAGTCACCATAGTAAAAACGTCCTCAAGAATGAGGGACAGGGAGAGAGAGACAAACAGAGAGATTGAAGAGAGAAGAATGCAGAGGAGCCTGATTCACCAGGAGCAGGTTGGTGAAGATTTATGAGAGCTGCTTCTTCTTTTGCAGTTTCGTAATGGTTCATCAGAAGAATATTAAAAGGGTAATAAAAACAATTCACTCAGCAAGACTCTGTAACCATTAGTGATAAAGTGCATCAGAACCTGATGGTGCAAAAATATCACCGTTTGTACACAGCGAGTACCAGTAAAAAGAGTGTCATAACTTGATTATACTACCGCAAATATCCCAAGGGATATTCTTGTAAGTTATATATTCAGGCTTTCACAGCAAGGGGTAAGGAAATATTGAATTTTTCCATGCTAGTACACGAGCAGTGCGTACATGGCGTAGGATCGAGGTACAGATTCAGTACAACTAGGCAGAGTACCCAAGAACATACATCAAACTCATTGCACTCAAACACAGAACAGCTTTCATCATCATTTGTGGACCTCGTGCCCAGCTGGTAACACATGGGAGGCATTTTAGGCAAACAGTCCACATACCGAGACGTTTGCTTCTCTGATGGTAGAGTCTGAAGCTTCACACTGTAAAGCTCTTGTGAATGTTGAACTCATTTTCCATTTTTGGACTTGTACACTGTCTGACTTGCTACCACTTGAAAATGCTTTTGACTTGTTTTCTTTCGGACAATAAGCAGAGAAGAAGTGGGTGATTCTACGAAGCATCAGTGAATACCAACTTAGCCTATGTAGCATCATTCACGTTGCACTTGTTGGTCTTTCGTTTCCACCTGACTCATTTGCAAAAATTCACCTTCCTCTTTTGCTGCAGGGTACATGTAATTTGACAGGAGACTGACTGGTTATGCCCAATTATAGAGTCAACTATGATTTATTATATTATTCATGTCAATTGGTCGCCATGAGTTGTGATCTCAAGTAATACAATCAAAACAACGGCTACAACTACTATGATATTCAGCTATTCACTTGCACATAGAGGATACATTTACATCATGAATATTCACCCTTTGGTCAGAATATCTATTAGAGAAATACAAGCAGTGGGGTTACATCATCTCCATATAAGATCATTTTCATAGGAGGTGGGCGTACAAGTCAGTCTTAATCATAGTCCGGGCAAGAAAGCCGGATTCAAAGAAAGAGAGAGCACAAACGTCGGCACACAAAATAATGATATATAGGAAGACAACTTCCAAAATTTCGCAAATTTTCGACCCCAACCGGGGTCTTAAGTGCCTGAGGAAGACCCCGGTTGGGGTCGAAAATTTGCGAAATTTTGGCAGTTGACTTCCTATATATCATCGACTGAAAAGGATTCATGCGCAATCGTGGAAAGTTAGAGGAACAGTAAAGGCCGATGTAAAGTAATGACTGATGAGCCGCTGATGATCAAGCCTTTCTACCCAGCAACTTCTTTGGAAGTGCTCGCAATATCTACCCTGAGGATCGTGGTGGCGCAGTGCTTAGAGCGTCAGACTCATGACTGAGAGGCAGCGGGTCCGAGTCACCTGGCTGATTCACTACACGATTCTCACAACTGGTCTGAAAGGGTCAAGTGAATGCTCCTTGGCTTCCCCAGGAAAGTTTCTGGAGTAACTGGGTAGTATTCTGGGAAACGCTTTAAATCCATCTATTAGCATTACCTTTTATGGCAATATTACAAGGCATGAAGACCAAACGAATTGGACAGTCAGGCTAATTATGAGTAACTCAATGATAAAGAATTATATGAGTAAACCTGTGTGAGGTGACACATTCATATGATTAATGAACCTGGAAGGATGGCATAGACATCCGGATCAAGGATCACGGATTACCGTTGATGAGCAATGCAATATTGATTAAGGGAATTTGCCATGCTTGTCATGAAATCTGGTCATCGGAGTCGGACTGCGTGTGTCACAAGTACTTCTGAAACACAACGTGTTGCATGTACATGTATATTGAACTGAAAGATAACAGAAGTGATTTGATTTCCAATTGAAGCCAAATCTCATTTTGATAGATGCAATAGAGGATGAAGGCCATTGGCATCCTGAGTTGTCTCTGGCGGCTACTGGTACTAATTCATGGGCTTTTTAATTCACTCATCAGATAATTAAGATAATTTCAGCCTAATTCACTTCTGTTAATGCGATATGATGTGGAATTTACTCAAACTTTGTCCTGTCCCCATTCAACTTGGTTTTTTTACCAATTTTGTCATTCCTCTCACATTACTGGTTTAGAATTTACAATTAGCACCTCTGCACTTTTTAAACGACAACAATTTTATGTCCATTCATTATCGTCATTAATCTAACAGGATTATTAAATGGGTCCACATTACCAGAGTAATGAAAAATAGCATTGATATACTGATATGTTTTTGTATTCATATTGACGTCGGAGACTTGCTGGTGTGTAAACTAGCCCTGATGACAGACAGATTGCTCTAATTTGTTGCATTATTGACAAACATTAGATAGAACTCAGTAACAGTTGGTAGGATACTAACTAGAGTATAGATATGGTAATAAGCAAAATAATGAAATGAATTAGTTGATGTTTATATCAGATATATGGTGTTGGTTGTACAGGAGTGGTGTTTTTGTTGTTCCCCAAGGAAACATTTTTGCAATTTTATAATTCCAATTGTGTTAATGCACAAATTGAAGTTGGCCATCTCTAAAAAAAACATTTTGTTTTCTATTCTGTCTAGACCAGCCCAAATGTGCAGTTGTCACATTGTTGAGGCAACTTCCACTTGTGCATTGACTTCTATATCGTCTCTGTATGTCTGCTTGTCTGATATGTCTGCAGGTCCAATTATTATATCTGCATGTCTGCAGGTCGAATTATTATCACTGTATGTCTGCAGGTCCAATTGTCATTTCTGTATGTCTGCAGGGCCAATTATGTCTGCAGGCTCGATTATCATCTCTGTATGTCTGCAGGTCCAATTATTATCTCTGTATGTCTGCAGGTCCAATTGTCATTTCTGTATGTCTACTGGTCCAATTATCATCTCTGTATGCCTGCAGGTCCAATTACATGTAATATCATTTCTGTGTGTCTGCAGATCCAATTAATATCATCTCTGTATGTCTGCAGGCCCGATTATCATCTCTGTATATCCGCAGGTCCAATAATTATCTCTGTTTGTCTGCAGGTCTCATTATTATCTCTGTATGTCTGTAGGTCTAATTATTTCAGTTTGCATATCTGCAGGACTTCTGTCTCCGTACACTACATCCTGAGTGCAGCTGATTCCACAGAGATGTCTTGTGCTTGTTTGAAATAAGGGTTGATTTATTGACGCAACATGTGCAGTCCATGCTGTCATCTTATTGACTCAGTCTAAATTAAAGCGATGACATCTTGTGCTGTATTGGACGACATCAGGGCAAGACGCGAAAGAGATAATTTCCCAGGACATCCAGAAACCAGACTTCGGTGATGAAATCTGAAATAAATCCAGTCGGTTTGAGTGTAAATCTGACTTTGTGACCAAGTATCTATTCTCGGAATAAGAACGAGCCTCGGAAAAAGTGTCTATGTGATTTTGAGCTTAGCTTCTTGGAAAGTCTTTGCTGTTCTCACCTAGTGATCAATAAAGACATTAAAAGAGTCGAGACCAAATTTTCTGATATAAATCTCCTGTCGAACAACTTGTAGTCCTTTTGGCACTTCATGACAGTCTTTTAATCAATTACTAATACCCTATTGTATTGACTGCTTATCACAACTGAAATGAGATCAAACAATATTGATGAGGATCTTCTACCTCACGTGATCAGAATAGTCTTCCTGACATTTAGCTGATGGGACAATCATAATTTGGGGTAAAGAGGACATTTCTGTGGTGAAAATTGCTCAGGCCTTTTCAGTTTAAACTCCCTACGCAGTTGTGTACCGCGCCTCCTTCGGTTTACTCGCTAAACCGAAGGGGGTGCGGTACACAACTGCGTATGGAGTTTATTTCAGTTCAGCATAAGCCAAAAGTATTTCCTTTCGAAAGGCCCTTCGAGGGAGCTCAGATCTACACTTCAGGCAAGCCAGATCAACACCAACCAACTGTAGGCTGCACGCAGATGCTTATGGCTACTAACTGCGTAGCCCAACCCCTTTCACCCTTGGGTGAAGAGAGGTATCTGAACCTCGTACCCCCGGCTTCAGGTCAGGTGGCAAGTCACTTCATTACCTTGGCACATTTCCATCTCAATTACCGTTGATTACGTGTGAAGTCAATTAAAACAGCAAACCATCATCGATTGTCTTCATCTGGGGGTGTCGAACACAAGTAATTGCTTCTTTGTTATTTTTCTCTCCACTCAAAATGCAAATCATTTCTTTCCCCTGTGGGCTGATCAGCAGACTTGTTCAATCTATATCAGACATGTATTAACCGCCTGGGCTAGCCTTTCAGAATGTGTTGTATATTTAGACGATAGGGAAATTTATGAAGTAAAATGTTTGTTTGATCTGACAATCACCATCTTTTCCCTTTATGTCCTTCTGATAATGTTCAGCAATATAGAACCTTCCAGGTCACTGGGTTCTACACATTGGTTGTTTTTACTTGGTTGATAGATTGTAGGCCTACATTGACTTTTGTCAGTCACCAAATTTTATTGATGAGCGTCGCCCTGTAAGAATAGGCCTACTTGACTTGCTAGCAGCACCACTGCACAGCCTGTGTAGGCGTACGTCAATCCAGATTATACCAAACCATCCTGATACCAGCCTTGCTCAACCCTGCTGGTCAGGAGTTGAGCCTCATCCAACCATTTGGTCAGTTTTTTATTTTGGTCAGCTCAAGTTGCTAACTGGAGGTTGGCTTATTTGAATTTCAGCCACCAGCAATAATGGAAATTTCTGCTTTATACTTGACTGAGGTCAGCGAGAATTGACTGCAAATCTAGCAAATGTCACATTATATCCCTGGCTTCCCGTCCAATCCAAAAATTCCACAAAATTGAAATACAATGGCTGTAACCAACCTTTCAGTATGTTATTATAAATATCCATAAAATCGATAATTGAGCACCTGGGTGGAAACTGATTCACTTTATTCAATAATATCGTTATTGATAACTTCGACAGGCTTTCGAAATGCACATACATATACATATACATTTTGTAGTGGTATCACCGAAGTGCACCCGTCCACCACAGTTGCTGGCGTCAGCATGGCCAAATGGAATTGATTTATCCGAATCGAAACACCTAATCGAACAATTCAGCAATTGACGATCAAGTAGAAAGGAACCCCTCTTAAAGGACACCTCTGTTTAGTGGACGTTCTCGTAAGTGGACATCATGGAGGCTACCTCTCACCAGCCCTCAACAGAATCAGTCAAACAACATCAACATTTAGAAAACCACAAAATATAGGACAATGTTTGTCAGTCACGATGGTGTTTCAAGTGAAGATGGCAAGGGCACCAGCGTGCCTGTAATGCTGACACAATGATGACATCATTGAAAAGCAGGGGAATTCAAATTCACAAGTAATTAGGCACTTGCTAGTTGTCAAAGGATTTTTCAATGGCTACTGGCAAAGCCGGAAGCTAAGCCAATCGGAGTTGCAGGTTACTGCAGCGAAAATGACCCTTAGAAATGGTTAATTAAGAATATCATTTTGGGAATTTTTTGTAACATTCCGTGTGTTTGGGTGAACTAATAAACGGATACAATAAGCATGACATGACAAGTGTTAACAGTATACCGTTAGGCAAACAAGACTGAGGAATCTCCCTGTAGTGTGGTAAACCTAGTTTTGACAACTACATGTACTTATTTGTTCAGAAAATGGTTGAACATGCTTTAGGCAACTAAGGATTAGCTAAAATGTCTTATGTGTACACTAGGAAAAAAAACAACAAAAAACCTACCCAGCACAAATCCACGAATGTCTTCGTTTCACTCCTTCAAAACTGGTCCCAGGGATTGTGAGAAATGACATGCTTCCTGCAGTAATCTATCAAATATGTATGATACTGGTAATCCGATAACTTGTCAATATGCGGAGATCACGATATGAAATTCCTGTTTTCTTTGAGTCGTGAGTAAAGCATTGAATCATTCAAAAAAGTCCTGTTGGTTAACTGGGTCCATGATATGACAAATGAAAAGTTTCACTTTAGGTCTCCAAATAATTTCAAAGGCCCACGCAAGAGAAAAGGAGGTCTTTATCCTATAGCTGTAAGATCACAAAATATCCTCAATTGAAAATGTCATGGTTGACGCTATAGACTAGCACCAATGTAATAGCTCTGCTAGACTGTCTCCTGATTACATATACCCTTTGGTTCTCACGTCAAATGCAACATAGTGACTGTATAACAACCATCACTTCACACCATAGTGTTTCCTCATAGTATTATTACTTGTCCCCAGTCACATGGAGCTACAGCTGGCAATGAGGACTGCACAACCAATCAGAGACGAGCACTTGCCATGTGACAGGACCAAATGCTCACACCAGCGTAGAACAGCTCCGAGCGAGAATGCTCAAGACTAAAACCGATACCGAGTGTTATAGATAGTTCAATACAGATATTATTGGCCTTGTGGTGTACGACTTGTACAGCTCTAGGAATCTTTAATTAGGGAGAGTGTAACTGGCAAAGTGCAGGAAGCTCAGGAAATGCATTTTTTCCCATTTCACGGCTGTGTTGGCAGTTCTACCCAACATTTGCAATTACTAGCGAAAGGTAAAGTAATATAGGTAAATTCCAAGCATAGGGATACATTTACATGTGACTAGACCTTGAAGGGCAGCTGAACCTTGGCTTTCTTGAGCATTGTAAGTGAGTCGACAGGAAGGAAATGAAATTATCTTGAAACTTTGTGTAGTGTAGCCAAATGACTGTTACCTGGACTTGAAACTGAAAGAAAAACTTGTGTTAAACCTTGTCTTTCTTGTGAGCCATTAGTTAATGTAGATTGGAAGGAAACTGGTCTTGATCTTGCCTTTCTGTTAAGAGCAGGCCAAACGCGAATGTCAGGACTTGAAGGAAACTGGTTGAAGCCTTGTCCTCCTTTCTTTTGTGTACTGTAGGTGCAACAACTGTCGCACAGTAAGGACTTTAAAGGAAACCTACATGTACCTACATGTACATGTATGTTAAACCTTGTCTTCCTATTGTGTACTTCAGACCAAACAACTGATAGATCAACTTCAAGGAAAACTTCTGTTCAACAATATCTTTAGTTCATGTACTGTAGACCAAACGACTGTGTAAGCTATAGATTTGGTTCAAACATGTTTTGAACACAAGATATGAGACATCATACGCCACATACAATGTTTTTAGTTGCCAATCATCTGGTATATACATGTACATGTACATGTATATTTATCATCAGACAGAAAAATGAGCCATTCATCCAATCTTCTAATGCTTCAAGGTTCATCCCCTCAACTAAGACCAGCCAAGCAGGAAACTCATTCTATCAGGTGCCATGTCTTCAATTACATACCAACGACCATACGAAATTGAGCCATAAGTCATCTGAATCTGTCCTATAGCTCGTATAGTTTGGTCCTTATCATACTGCATATTTGGGAGGTCGAAAATGTCAGAGTGTTTCCATTGCTTGTCACAGTGGCATCTCTGTTTCGTGCGGTCAATATGCGAATCACCCCAATGGGGTTTTTCGCCGGGAGGATAATAGAGGTGCGCCAGAAGTAAAGGCGATATTTGAGCCATTTGTGTTGTAAGGGAATCGCTAGGAAAAAGTTAGCGGAAATCTAAAGCCGTTTATTAGCGTATTGGGAGCATCGCATTGAACATGGGGTTGGATCCAATACAGACTTGCTCCACAGAGAATAGTGGCAGTTGGGATTACCAATAGGAACGGACACTTCCAACATTTCGCAAGCAGTTGCTACTTCTCCACAGCAAAACTTCAACAAGTTGCACTGCATATGCCATAGGGCAACACCTGGCTACAAGACTGTTAGCATACGGCCTACTTTTCTCTGCCGAGGATCGAGCAACAGGTGGCAGTAACAACTGGATTTCCGCAGGTCAACAATAAAAGTGATAATGATTGGCATACAATATGCAAATCACCAGTATAGGTGTCATCTGGTACATTTTCGTGATGAGCTGCTCATCTTACTAATAGATGGGACAGGACTTTTTAACATGTGACTTGTGAGCTCTGTGGTTTGTCGAAAACCAAGAGCCCTAATAGAACAGGTTTGAAAGTCGAAGATAATCTGCAAAAAGAGTAAAATATCCCAGTCCTACATGTATGCTTTCAGTCTCGGCTGCAGGACGAAAAATCCAGAAAATCACAACAGGACGATATCACGGATCCCCTTCCCAAAACCCATTTCATTTCGCCATGGTGTTCAGTGCAGTTTACACGTGCGCGATGCATTGCGTCATTTCAAAATGGCCGCCATTTCGGCCGTAAACACAAATAATGATTGATGAAATAACTTTTTTCTGTCACGTTTTTAGGGAAAATGACAACGATGATGCCTGTAGCGGCAAAAAAGACAAACCGATTGATGTATGGTATGCCAAATTTGACCGAACCGTTGCGGAGATATCGGCCATAAACCTCGCGCCAATGGGATGTGGAATGAAGAGTAGAGACAGAAGAAGAAATTGACAGAGCAGCGACCTGCTGATCATAATATTGGAAAAACAGACGACAGACTGAAATATTCATTAATTGCAAATATCTGACGCGACTACAAATATGGAACCCCCACTGCTTGAAAGCAACAATTGAGTTTACCATGAAGATTAGATGCAGTGATAAAAGCAATGGGTTTCTATCCACCTGTGCCACTTTTTCAAATGTCACAGAAGCTTTTAGTATGCAGGTCGGGCAGAATATTCGCCAAGGCAAATTGGAAGTCATCAGCCCTTTGAACCAGTCGGAAATGTCGAGGTACGAGCAACATTCTGAGAAGGTTGTATGTTGTGACGAAATGTTGGTGAGTGACTCAGTGACTTAATAAACGGTATGGTGTTTTGCTGTCGCAGGCAAGACTTCCGTATCGGAATCATCGATGCAGGTGGGGGGGGGGGTTCAGGTACGAGGTACCAGCAGGGCTGCACTTTGACATGAGACCCGTCATCAATGGACAAACTCCAGGTCAAGATGTCTCAAAGTTTTGGACATTTGCAAATCCTCAACTAAATCAATTTCAGTTCCCGAGGAACGCACTTTGCAAAATTGGATTTAGATGGAGAGTTCCATTTTTAGCTCGAAAACATCACTCAGTGCCAAGATTTGTCAATTCTTGTTTGACAACTTACTCCTCGTTATCAACTCAGTCAGTGGCTATCTGATTAATCAACACTTTGCCTCTTGATTCTTTCGCCATTACGCAGCCAGAAAATGAGATCGGCGCAGTAATTTGATCATGGAGAATGTCAATCTGGCATAAGGAGGCATTACAACTTCCAAGCTAATGCAAAGGCAGGGAATGAAAGTCCGTAAAACCTTTTGTTTTCTAATCTGTTTACTTCATTTTACAGGATTCGCATGCTTGTGGCCAAGACTACAAGGCGTTCACCATTTTCCCAGAAAGGAACTTCTGACTTGTCAAATAAAATGCCACAAGATGCCAGTAACTCAGCTCTATTTTCTGTTAATGTGACAGTTCATTCAATTTTTTGCATTCCGAGCTGGGGAAAAACTACAACCCTCCACGGGGCATGATGAAATGACATTTCCATGATTTACCGAGCAAAAAAATGGATGAATCTTAAATCTCCCAAAATTCACATTGACGCTGTAAACACTGGACCCTACCGATATCCGATAGTTCAGTACCAATTTCTGCTTTTCTTGCCTTGCCTAACAAACACTGTTTACCAGTGCTCTTCTTGTTTATCTTGGCTTTTGCTATCAATCCATTTATCCTGATCTCTGAGCAAAACCTGGCGTCATTGATTTGCCATTTCCTAATGCAAAGGATAACACACTATCTCTAGGGCTGTAACGCTTCCAGCACGGAAACAATTTCACCTCTTGGGCAATCTTAGATGAAGAAATCATATTAGGAAATATGTGGTATTTTTTGTGATTGTTAAGAAGTATTGAACTTGGGGCTGAATGGCAAATATTATTACATGTAGAAGTACAGACAATATTGATTGTCTGGGTTCTCTTGGTGATGTGTTAAAAGGAAAATGAAGGCACCATAGAAACGCAACACTCTAGTGACTTGCCCTCTCTATCGCTTGAGGAGAATGCCTGACATTTAATGAAACCGACAGCTTCACTCCTTCAGATTTGTTGGAGACCAGTTGCAGCCCTCGCCCGTTATCAAAAGGGGCTGTACAAAGGGAGAGAAATCTGAGTGGAATGCTGCAGGGGGACAAGTACAATGTAGCCTATACATGAGTTTCGCTAGCAGCCATCTTGCCAAAATTAGGTCATCACCATGGGAATTCTCTTCCATTGTAAGAGCTGATTGGTTCTTCCATCCCCCAGTGGGGAAATCCCCATGACGATGACCTACTTTTGGCAAGATGGCTGCTAGCGAAATTCATCTCATTTGGCTGGATCAAACCACTCTCTTGGGACTGGCAGAGCGAGAGTTGCATCATTTTGTGACTGCAACAGTCTACAAGGAGGGCAACTGCATTTAACCAAGTATTTTATAGGGCAGAGTAGAGCTGCAATAGGCATGCTAAATCCCATCAGTTATCCTCTAACGGTGATAAATCATGCCAAGTATCCTTTTACCATACAATCATCTTCCTTAAATTGAGCAGTTACTTCTTATTTTCTTGATTTCCTTCTGCCCGAGGGAATGCAATCGTTTTCATTTTATCAACGCAGACAGAATAGAAATCCTATCGTCAATAACCAAAAATAGAAAACGGGAAAAATCTAATCTTAGCCAACCAGACATGGCACTTTCTTTATAATTTTCTCTATTTTTCATTGGTGTCACAATTTTTACTGTTACAGAATGCTAGCTCTTTTTCTTTGGGGATTTAAGGAAAAAGACCACATTTATTTCCGTCTCCAAGCTTTAGATGATAACAAGATCAACCATCTTAGCTCTGACATTTAATAAAGACGCCTTAAGATTCTAAAAAGATGACCCGCCTGCCAACAGCAAAACTCAGTACTGGTCAGTGGGAATATGGCTGATTAACAAAATGTAAATAAACGATGATTTTCGTGGCCCGCGAAAATATACTCGCGATACATTATCTTTAAATAATTCACCACAGTGACCTGAAGAATTTAGTGACGCCATGAATATGGTAATTACATGTACCAAAGGAAGCTTTGGTCATTAATCCCTACATTCCAAATTCCTTTGCATTTCATTGACACCTAATTGACTTACAGAATGTCCCCAGACGTAAACACATCGTTCTAGGATAGGCTAAGGTCACCAAGAGGACAACATATTGCAGCGGCCCGAACACCTGATGGTCTGAACTTCGATATAATTGAATCACATAAGTGGTTTAAAAGTACAAAAAAATTTGAACACGGAGATGACTCCGTGACAGCAGTTGGGCTGATTCTTCAGGTGACAATCTCTTGAACACAGCCAGGTTCACTCAAACAGTCATAGACAGAACCTGGTGATGGTGGAAGCCTAAAAACTTCATCTACACATAGGTTATCAAGGATGAGCTTTCAGATTACGCAATGACCATGAAGGCTAGAGGTCAGCACAGCACAAATCTCCTTGGAATTTCAGGAGAAAACGAATTAGAAGCCTGAATTAACCATCCCTGATGGGCTTACCCGGTATATCAGGGATCCTGTTCCAGTTACGCAATACTTCTCAATGTCAGAGGTCAAGGTCACAGTTAATTAGCTCTAGATTAGTAAACTTCTCATCGGAAACCATTGACATCGCTCCGATGTCCTTTTCTTGTTTTCAAGGAAATGATTTGAAACTTCCTTTTAATGCATACAGTGGCAGTGCGTTCTGACTTATCTACGCCTCCATAATCCCTTATGAGTTGTACGGGTTGTGACCCGAAAATGGTCGCAGACCGTATTACCCCCGAGGGAAATAATCAACTTACTGACCTCCCACTCACCCAGTCAGTGAATTCAGTCCAAGTTCCGTGGAATTGAATTGGAAACTCGCATGTGACATTTTTTCACGTCATTTACGTTTAAATTTTTAGTAATCTCCAGTTCCTCAGTAGAATACAAATGTGATTGAACATTCCATGTGCAGTGTGGCGATACAAATGAGATGCAGTTCAGGTGGTCCCAACGGAGGCAACGATCACCAACCGACTTGGAATGACGCACTGAGTATGATGATGAGGGATGGTGGCCCACATTCAGGATTTTTGTGATGACGTTCATGATGTCCTCTAGTTCTCTACTGCTTTCAAGATTAGCCACTTTTTTGCCGAATTGATCGAAGCCGCCATGTAATTTGCACCAGTCTCCCACTCAAAACACCAGTAAGTGGTCACCAGAGACCCACCGGAAATTTTTGGGTAATGGGCAAAATGATGGGGTGAAAGGAGAAACATGCACATCGACGCCAAAACAGTACTAAAGAAATGCGTGGGATGACAAGGGTATTGGACTGAGTATAAAGTAGCCTACTTTATTCAAATGGTAAGTGGAACTCTTTGGGAGTGTTTGAGGATAAGTTGGTAAGATTATGTTGACCTCTCTTGATTGCAAAGTGCCGAGTCAGTAGCCCTTTTTACACGGTGCCGGTGCGTTCCGGATCGAGACTAGATCGAGGAGGGATCGGTTATTTTTCCCCGTGTAAAAGCGAAACAACTGACCTCCACCTTCCTCGGGCCAGTTCAGTTCGCCGCGTGAGTCTCGGGAAGGTGGAGGTAGGTTCAGGCTGGTTATTCTCTCGTGTAAAAGCGAACCGACCTCCACCGGCCTCGTGCGGGATTGAGCACGCTAAATATGAATGCATCACTGTAAGTTACCTGTGAAGAAATCACCCACGAGATTTCTCAAGCACTGCTCATGTTGTTAGAAGCATAGTTTATCGATTTTAAGCGATTATTTTTGGGATATTTCTTACTTGCGATAACTGTAAATGTTGATACACGCCATCTGGTGGCACGCATTTGAACGAACCGACCTCGAACTAGTTAGAGGCGGGTTCAGCACCGCGTAAAAAGGGCTAGTGTGTTGGGACAATTGCTGTTGACAGACATACCAGAAGCTGATTCTTTTTGGTAGAACTTGTTGCTCTTACTTATGGCTTTCGTCATTCTAAACTCCACTCAATATAGTTGCCCTTGAGGCAAACCTTCTGGAGGTGCGGTAAGGTGTTAAAGTGGTTAACTGTTCTCACTGGTATCTTGGTATCCACAGCTAACATGTAAGAGCTGTCATTCCAGAACAAAACATGGGAAACTAGATAATAAAATGCTAAAGATATCAAGTGGAAGCCCACAAATCACCTAAAAGCCCAGAAACCATTTGACAAACGACGGATTGCATAAATCCCAAAGAGAACATCTTCTGATGGGAATCCCTGCTGGTTCATCCCTTCATCCAAAAGGTCAATACAGAAAGCTTTATACAGATGAATGGAAGCTGTTTGACATCACATTTTTGATTGATTCCTATGAGATCACTTGAAGGGAAGAGGTAACGGAAATTGAAGAGGATTTTCTAATCACGGGACAATCTATGGCAATGCTTCTGGTTTGATTTGTGGACCACTGGATGGGTTTGCAATGGTTTGACTTGGATAGATGTAGCTAGCTTGCACACTGTTAGAAATTATTAATTTTACAGTAGTAATTTTGCAGTAATTTTACAGAAAGTGCCTGCAGCAGAGTCCCCAGCACTTTCTGTAAATTTACATATTTTTTTAATGGTATGATTCATGTTTTCCTGTATTGGTTGGACTCCATTGGACATCCCATTATGATGCCTTCTGAGATCAGTATGAAAATATAATTTAGTCAGCCTCCAGTCAAGTCTCTGTTGACATTTATTTAAGTCTGTACTTTTACAGATCAAGTCTGTAATTTTACAGATCCGTCCTGGGGACTCTGCTGCACAGATTTTCTGTAAAATCTTCTGTTATTTCTAACAGTGTGGAAAGACTATCCCAACGAAACTGATGATAAACAGGAAGTCAATTTCCAGAATCTTAGCAAATTTTCGACCCCAACCGGGGTCTTCTTCAGGCTGGCACTTTCAAGTCGAGCTACCAGAAGTGTAAATCCCAACGAAACTGAATATCAAATAGAGCAATTCTAGAAGGATAAGCAAGTTATTCCAACTCTAGAGACTGGGCCTGAAATTTCAAATATTTAGCAAAAATCCTAACTGGATCAACAGTGTGATGAACTGGCTTTGATTGCGCTTCTAACGAGCAGTCAGTGACTCTCAGAGTCGAAATCATGCTGTCAGATCTGGCAAACGCTCGAGTCTTTTATTATCACTTAGTTCAAGTCATAAAATGTAACCAGCTGGCTTGTAAAGAACCTGTAACATTTTCCCAGCCTCGCAGCTCATTTGTGTGCTCCCCGAGGTTACATCAAGTCACCCGAAAAAAAAGATGCTAAATGGCGGGGGAAATTTGAAGTACCGAAGGCATGCTTTTAGTGCCATATAAGGATCCCTGTAAAGAAGACTCGTAGGTGTGCTAAATGGAAACTGCAAACGCTAGTGAAGCCTTTGACAGAATGTCGCTAGGAAGTCTGGATTGAGTGCCTCGCGTAAGCGTTCAGTGTCACGGTCTCATACTCCTGAGTTAGCTGCACCACAGGTAGGTTTGTGACGGAACATTGCTACGAGTACCTGGAATGACCCCACAGAGATGTGAGGAAACCATCAGCTGGAGGTTTGATAATGAAAGACTCTGGGATAAATAGCCAGTCAATTTTCGTATTACCACTGTGCCAATTAAGGATATGGAAGGCGCCCAAGGACCCAACATGGAAGTCCACCTGATTGTCCCAGTTGGTCACTTACCAAATGAGCTGAAGGACCTTCTTTCTTCAGTTGCCACGGCTAAATGATAGAGGCAAGTTCTGATCAAATCAGGTTTTGTGCGTCTTGGATCAAGACGGGAAGAGTGTAAGTAATATTGGTAAAAAAAAGCCCAAAACCTGAATCATAAAACATGTCTTAAAGCCCCTGTCACACTGTGGCGACTTAGGCGGGCGAATCCCCGCGAACTAGAATGAAATGGTCCATGGACAATGTGCTCACCCCTTTGGACATAATAGTGTAATGACAGAGAGAGGTATGTTACATGGTTCATGAACCATTTCATTCCAGTTCGCGGGGATTCGCCCGGGTGAGCACATGGTCCATGAACCATTTCATTCTAGTTCGCGGGGATTCACCCGCCTAAGCCGCCACAGTGTGACAGGGGCTTGAGAAAAATTCTTCATTTTGTTTCTTGAAATGGCTGTACCTGCAGACCGTTGGGACGAAATCAGCCTATGATTCAAGAAAGTCACCATGGTAAAAACGTCTTCAAGAATGAGGGACAGGGAGAGAGAGACAAACAGAGAGATTGAAGAGAGAAGAATGCACAGGAGGAGTCTGATTCATCAGGACCAAGATGGTGAAGAGCTGTTTCTCTTTTTGCAGTTTCGTAATGGTTCATCAGAAGAATATTAAAAGGGTAATAAAAACAATTCACTCAGCAAGACTCTGTAACCATTAGTGATAAAGTGCATCAGAACCTGATGGTGCAAAAATATTACCGTTTGTACACAGCGAGTACCAGTAAAAAGAGTGTCATAACTTGATTATACTACCGCAAATATCCCAAGGGATATTCTTGTAAGTTATATATTCAGGCTTTCACAGCAAGGGGTAAGGAAATATGGAATTTTTCCATGCTAGTACACGAACAGTGCGTACATGGCGTAGGATCGAGGAACAGATTCATCATAACTAGACCGAGTAGGCCTACTCAAGAACATACATCAAACTGATTGCACTCAAACACAGAACAGCTTTCATCATCATTTGAGGACCTCGTGCCCAGCTGGTAACATATGGGAGGCATTTTAGGCAAACAGTTTACACATCGAGACGTTTGCTTCTCTGATGGTAGAGTCTGAAGCTTCACACTGTAAAGCTCTTGTGAATGTTGGTAATAGTGAACTCATTTTCCTTTTTTGGACTTGTACACTGTCGGACTGGCTACCACTTGAAAATGCTTTTGACTTGTTTTCTTTCGGACAATAAGCAGAGAAGAAGTGGGTGATTCTATGAAGCATCAGTGAATACCAACGTATGTAGCATCATTCATGTTGTACTTGTTGGTCTTTCGTTTCCACCTGACTGATCATTTGCAAAAATTCACCTTCCTCTTTTGCTGCAGGGTACATGTAATTTGACAGGAGACTGATTGGTTATGCCCAATTATAGAGTCAACTATGATTTATTATATTATTCATGTCAATTGGTCGCCATGAGTTGTGATGTCAAGTAATACAATCAAAACAACGGCTACCACTACTATGATATTCAGCTATTCACATGCACATAGAGGATACATTTACATCATGAATATTCACCCTTTGGTCAGAATATCTATTAGAGAAATACAAGCAGTGGGGTTACATCATCTCCATATAAGATCATTTTCATAGGAGGTGGGCGTACAAGTCAGCCTTAATCATAGTCTGGGCTACACTCCTTTCGCAGTGTCTTCTCACTCATACCTATCGTTCATAGACACTGCTTACAATGGCCCGATCCCCGCCGATTTACCACTAGAGGGCGTTTGCGTAACTAACGAAATACATGAAACATTTTCTGATTGGTTCACTGTCAGCGTCCTTGACAACCACGGCAGACTGGTCACTCGTCGGAAAGCATTTTATATGGGACAGTTGCATTATGACGTAGCACGACTAGTCTACAACAACAGCAATGGCTGCCCCCCGCCGTGTGTCCAGTATGCAGTGTCACTTTGCGCTTTTCAGTGTTTAGCTCGTGCCTTTTTTGTTTTGAAACATCGCTAAAGAAGTGGATAACGGCGCTCTATACGAGATTATTCTGTTTGTAGTGATTGATCTTGTTAAACAGGCCGAAGCTGGGAGCAACGCCGGCGCTGTTTCCCGCGCTATTTGGCCGCTGACTAGTGCTGCCACCATGCGGTAAATCGGCGGGGATCGGGCCATTGTAAGCAGTGTCTATGAACGATAGGTATGAGTGAGAAGACACTGCGAAAGGAGTGTAAGTCTGGGCAAGAAAGCCGGATTCAAAGAAAGAGAGAGCACAAACGTCGACACACAAAATGATGATATATAGGAAGACAACTTCCAAAATTTCGCAAATTTTCGACCCCAACCGGGGTCTTAAGTGCCTGAGGAAGACCCCGGTTGGGGTCGAAAATTTGCGGAATTTTGGCAGTTGACTTCCTATATATCATCGACAGAAAAGGATTCATGCGCAATCGTGGAAAGTTAGAGGAACAGTAAAGGCCGATGTAAAGTAATGACTGATGATTTGCTCATGATCAAGCCTCCTTACCCGGCAACTTCTTTGGAAGTGCTCGCAATGTCTACCCTGAGGATTGTGGTGGCGCAGTGCTTAGAGCGTCGGACTCATGACTGAGAGGCAGCGGGTTCGAGTCACCTGGTTGATTCACTACTCTATTCTCACAACTGGTCTAAAAGGATGAAGTGAATGCTCCTTGCCTTCCCCAGGAGGGTTTCTGGAGAGAATGGGGTATTCTGGGAAACGCTTTAAATCCTCACATTATCATCTATTAGCATTACCTTTTATGGCAATGTACAAGGCATGAAGCCCAAACGAATTTGACAGACATGCTAATTATGAGTAACTCAACGATAAAGAATTATATGAGTAAACCTCGCCCTGTGTGAGGTGACACATTCATATGATTAATGAACCTGGAAGGATGGCATAGACATCCGGATCAAGGATCACGGATTACCGTTGATGAGCAATGCAATATTGATTAAGGGAATTTGCCATGCTTGTCATGAAATCTGGTCATCGGAGTCGGACTGCGTGTGTCACAAGTACTTCTGAAACACAACGAGTTGCATGTACCGAACTGAAAGATAACAAAGTGCTTTGATTTCCAATTGAAGCCAAATCTCATCTTGATAGACCAAGAAATGACGAAGGCCATTGGCTGAGTTGTCTCTGGTGGCTACTGGTACTAATTCATCGGCTTTTTAATTGACTCATCAGATTATTAAGATAATTTCAGGCTAATTGACTTCTGTTAATGCGATATGATGTGGCATTTACTCAAACTTTGTCCTGTCCCCATTCAACTTGGGTTTTTACCAATTTTGTCATTCCTCCCACATTACTGGTTTAGAATTTACAATTAGCACCTCTGCACCTTTTTAAATGCCAACAAATTTATGCCCATTCATTATCGTCATTAATCTAACAGGATTATTAAATGGTCCACATCATCTGAGAGTAATGAAAAATAACATTGATATACTGATATGTTTTTGTATTTATATTGACGTCGGAGACTTGCTGGTGTGTAAACTAGCCCTGATGACAGACAGATTGCTCTAATTTGTTGCATTATTGACAAACATTAGATAGAACTCAGTAACAGTTGGTAGGATACTAACTAGAGTATAGATATGGTAATAAGCAAAATAATGAAATGAATTAGTTGATGTTTATATCAGATAGATATATGGTGTTGGTTGTACAGGAGTGGTGTTTTTGTTGTTCCCCAAGGAAACATTTTTGCAATTTTATAATTCCAATTGTGTTAATGCACAAATTGAAGTTGGCCATCTCTAAAAAAATGTTTTGTTTTCTATTCTGTCTAGACCAGCCCAAATGTGCAGATGTCACATTGTTGAGGCAACTTCCACATGTGCAGTGACTTCTATATCGTCTCTGTATGTCTGCTTAATGTCTGATTATTGTCTCTATATGTCTGCAGGTCCAATTATTATCTCTGTATGTGTGCAGGTCCAATTATTATCTCTGTATGTCTGCAGGTCCAATTATTATCTCTGTATGTCTGCAGGTCCAATTATTATCTCTGTATGTCTGCAGGTCCAATTATTATCTCTGTATGTCTGCAGGTCCAATTGTTATCTCTGTATGTCTGCTGGTTTTCTGTCTCCGTACACTACATCCTGAGTGTTTTCAGCTTATTCCACAGAAATGTCTTGTGCTTGTTTGAAAGATTTATTGACGCAACATGTGCAGTCCATGCTGCCATGTTATTGACTCAGTCTAAATTAAAGCGATGACATCTTGTGCTGTATTGGACAACATCAGGGCAAGACGCGAAAGAGATAATTTCCCAGGACATCCAGAAATCAGACTTCGGTGATGAAATCTGAAATAAATCCAGTCGGTTTGAGTGTAAATCTGACTGTGTGACCAAGTATCTATTCTCGGAATAAGAACGAGCCTCAGAAAAATTGTCTATGTGATTTTGAGCTTAGCTTCTTGGAAAGTCTTGTCTATTCTCACCTAGTGATCAATAATGATATTAAAAGAGTCGAGACCAAACTTTCTGATATAAATCTCCTGTCGAACAACTTGTAGTCCTTTTAGCACTTCTTGACAGTCTTTTAATCAATTACTAATACCCTATTGTATTGACTGCTTATCACAACTGAAATGAGATCAAACAATATTGATGAGGATCTTCTACCTCACGTGATCAGAATAGTCTTCCTGACATTTAGCTGATGGGACAATCATAATTTGGGCTAAAGAGGACATTTCTGTGGTGAAAATTGCTCAGGCCTTTTCTGTTTAAACTCCCTACGCAGATGTGTACCGCGCCTCCTTCGGTTTACTCGCTAAACCAAACCGAAGGGGGTGCGGTACACAACTGCGTAGGGAGTTTATTTCAGTTCAGCATAAGCCAAAAGTATTTCCTTTCGAAAGGCCCTTAACATATAACCGAGGGAGCTCAGATCTACACTTCAGGCAAGCCAGATCAACACCAACCAACTGTAGGCTACACGCAGATGCTTATGGCTACTAACTGCGTAGCCCAACCCCTTTCACCCTTGGGTGAATGGAGGTATCTGAACCTCGTACCCCCGGCTTCAAGCCAGGTGGCAAGTCACTTCATTACCTTGGCACATTTCCATCTCAATTACCGTTGATTACGTGCGCAGTCAATTAAAACAGCAAACCATCATCGATTGTCTTCATCTGGGGGTGTCGAACACAAGTAATTGCTTCTTTGTTATTTTTCTCTCCACTCAAAATGCAAATCATTTCTTTCCCCTGTGGGCTGATCAGCAGACTTGTTCAATCTATATCAGACATGTATTAACCGCCTGGGCTAGCCTTTCAGAATGTGTTGTATATTTAGACGATAGGGAAATTTATGAAGTAAAATGTTTGTTTGATCTGACAATCACCATCTTTTCCCTTTATATCCTTCTAATAATGTTCAGCAATATGCAATATGGAACCTTTCAGGTCACTGGGGTCTACACATTGGTTGTTTTTACTTGGTTGATAGATTGTAGGCCTACATTGACTTTTGTCAGCCACCAAATTTTATTGATGACCGTCGCCCGATAAGAATAGGCCTACTTGACTTGCTAGCAGCACCACTGCACAGCCTGTGTAGGCCTACATCAATCCAGATCACACCAAACCCATCCTGACATCAACCTTGCTCAATCAGGGAGTGGGCCTCATCCAACCATTTGGTCATTTTTTGGTCAGCTCAAGTTGCTAACTGGAGGTTGGCTTATTTGAATTTCCAACCACCAGCAGTAATTGAAATTTCAGCCTACTTGAGGTCAGCAAGAATTGACTGAATATCTAGCAAATGTCACATTAGACTCCAGGGTCCATATTCATAAAACTACTTAAGTCTAAGTGTGACACTTATCCTTTGTTCAACACAAAAAATAAGTATGACACTTTGACTTAAGTGTGTTTATGAATATGGACCCTGGCTTCCCGTTCAATCCAAAAATTCCACAAAATTGAAATATGTATAATGGCTGTAACCACCCTTTCAGTATGTTATTATAAATATCCATAAAATCGATAATTGAGCACCTGGGTGGAAACTGATTCACTTTATTCAATAATATCGTTATTGATAACTTCGGCAGGCTTTCGAAATGCACATACATATACATTTTGTAGTGGTATCACCGAAGTGCACCCGTCCACCACAGTTGCTGGCGTCAGCATGGCCAAATGGAATTGATTTATCCGAATCGAAACACCTAATCGAACAATTCAGCAATTGACGATCAAGTAGAAAGGAACCTCTCTTAGAGGATACCTCCGTTTAGTGGATGTTCTCGTAAGTGGACATCATGGAGGCTACCTCTCACCTGCCCTCAACAGAATCAGTCAAACAACATCAACATTCAGAAAGCCACAAAATATAGGACAATGTTTGCCTGTTATGATGGTGTTTCAAGTGAAGATGGCAAGGAAACCAGAGCGCCTGTCAATATAGGACAATGTTTGTCAGTCATGATGGTGTTTCAAGTGAAGATGGCAAGGAAAAAAGAGTGCCTGTAACGCTGACACATTATGATGATATCATTGAAAAGCAGGGGAATTCACAAGTAGTTAGGCATTTGCTATTGTTGTCAAAGGATTTTTCCTCAATGGCTACTGGCAAAGCCGAAGGCTAAGCCAATCGGAGTTGCAGGTTACTGCAGCGAAAATGACCCTTAGAAATGGTTAATTATGAATATCATTTTGGGAATTTTTTGTAACATTCCGTGTGTTTGGGTGAACTAATAAACGGATACAATAAGCATGACATGACAAGTGTTAACAGTATACCGTTGTAGGCAAACAAGACTGAGGAATCTCCCTGTAGTGTGGTAAACCTAGTTTTGACAACTACATGTACTTATTTGTTCAGAAAATGGTTGAACATGCTTTGGGCAACTAAGGATTAGCTAAAATGTCTTATGTGTACACTAGGAAAAAAACAACAAAAAACCTACCCAGCACAAATCCACGAATGTCTTCGTTTCACTCCTTCAAAACTGGTCCCAGGGATTGTGAGAAATGACATGCTTCCTGCAGTAATCTATCAAATATGTATGATACTGGTAATCCGATAACTTGTCAATATGCGGAGATCACGATATGAAATTCCAGTTTTCTTTGAGTCGTGAGTAAAGCATTGAATCATTCAAAAAAGTCCTTTAGGTTAACTGTGTCCATGATATTATGACAAATGAAAAGTTTCACTTAAGGTCTCCAAATAATTTCAAAGGCCCACGCAAGAGAAAAGGAGGTCTTTATCCTATAGCTGTAAGATCACAAAGTATCCTCAATTGAAAATGTCATGGTTGACGCTATAGACTAGCACCAATGTGACAGCTCTGCAAGACTGTCTCCTGATTACATATACCCTTTGGTTCTCACGTCAAATGCAACATAGTGACTGTATAACAACCATCACTTCACACCATAGTGTTTCCTCATAGTATTATTACTTGTCCCCAGTCACATGGAGCTACAGCTGGCAATGAGGACTGCAGAACCAATCAGAAACGAGCACTTGCCATGTGACAGGACCAAATGCTCACACCAGCGTAGAACAGCTCCGAGCGAGAATGCTCAAGACTAAAACCGATACCGAGTGTTATAGATAGTTCAATACAGATATTATTGGCCTTGTGGTGTACGACTTGTATAGCTCTAGGAATCTTTAATTAGGGAGAGTGTAACTGGCAAAGTGCAGGAAGCTCAGGAAATGCATTTTTTCCCATTTCACGGCTGTGTTGGCAGTTGTACCCAACATTTGCAATTACTAGCGAAAGGTAAAGTAATATAGGTAAATTCCAAGCATAGGGATACATCTACATGTGACTAGACCTTGAAGGGCAGCTGAACCTTGGCTTTCTTGAGCATTGTAAGTGAGTCGACAGGAAGGAAAGGAAATTATCTTGAAACTTCGTGTAGTGTAGCCAAATGACTGTTTGCTAAACTTGAAACTGAAAGGAAAACTTGTGTTAAACATTGTCTTTCTTGTGAGCCATTAGTTAGATTGGAATGAAACTGGTCTTGAATCTTGCCTTTCTGTTGTGGACAGTAGGCCAAACGAATGTCAGGACTTGAAGGAAACTGGTGTTAAACCTTGTCCTTGTAATTGTATTTGATATTTCCGTCAGGGCCGAAGCCATAGCATTATTGGCCCTGGTAAGTACGGAGGAGGCCATCTCGGGCTACTCATGTTCCTCACTTGGATGGGGTATTTTACTTGCCCTTGCAAGAAACAAGGTACACGGCACCACGGCTTACTGTCCAATGCGACGGACGTGAAGAGCAGGGAATGAAATCCCATATGGCCCGGGCTGGATTCGAACCCGGGACCTGCCGCTTGCTGAGCGGACGTGATAACCACTTGGCTATCATGTCTTCAATTACCTTGTCCTTCCTTTGTTTTGTGTACTGTAGGTGCAACAACTATCCCTCATCATGCAGTTAGGACTTAAAGGAAACCAAACGACTGTGTGAGCTAGGTTTGGTTCAAACATGTTTCAAACACAAGATATGAAACATTAGTCCTGATTGTTCACTATACGCTACATACAATGTGTTTAGTTACCAATCATCTGGTATGTATAATTATTTCTATCATTAGACAGAAAAATGAGCCATTCATCCAATCTTCTAATGCTTCAAGGTTCATCCCTCAACCTAAGACCAGCCAAGCAGGAAACTCATTCTATCAGGTGCCACGTCTTCAATTACATACCAACGACCATACGAAATTGAGCCATAAGTCATCTGAATCTGTCCTATAGGTCATATAGTTTGGTCCTTATAAGCATCTGCATAGTTGGGAGGTCGAAAATGTCAGAGTGTTTCCATTGCTTGTCACAGTGGCATCTCAGTTTCGTGCGGTCAATATGCGGATCACCCCAACGGGGTTTTTCGCCGGGAGGATAATAGAGGTGCGCCAGAAGTAAAGGCGATATTTGAGCCATTTGTGTTGTAAGGGAATCGTTAGGAAAAAGTTAGCGGAAATCTAAACCCGTTTATTAGCGTATTGGGAGCATCGCATTGAACATGGGGTTGGATCCAATACAGACTTGCTCCACAGAGAATGGTGGCAGTTGGGATTACCAATCTGAACAGACACTTCCAATTTTTCCCAGGCAGTTGCTGTTTTTCCACAGCAAAACTTCAACAAGTTGCGCTGCATATGCCATGGGGCAACACCTGGCTACAAGGGTGTTAGCATACGGCCTACTTTCCTCTGTCGAGGATCGAGCAACAGGTGGCAGTAACAACTGGATTTCCGCAGGTCAACAATAAAAGTGATAATGATTTGCATACAATATGCAAATCACCAGCATAGGTGTCATCTGGTACAATTTCGTGATGAGCTGCTCATCTTACTAATAGATGGGACAGGACTTTTTAACATGCGACTTGTGAGCACTGTGGTTTGTCGAAAACCAAGAGCCCTAATGGCGCAGGTTTGAAAGTCGAAGATAATCTGCAAAAAGAGTAAAATATCCCAGTCCTATGCTTTCAGTCTCGGCTGCAGGACGAAAAAATCCAGAAAATCACAAAAGGACGATATAACGGATCCCCTTCCCAAAACCCATTTCATTTCGCCATGGACGGTGTTCAGTGCAATTTACACGTGCGCGATGCATTGCGTCATTTCAAAATGGCCGCCATTTCGGCCGTAAACACAAATAATGATTGATGAAATAACTTTTTTCTGTCACGTTTTTAGGGAAAATGACAACGATGATGCCTGTAGCGGCAAAAAAGACAAACCGATTGATGTATGGTATGCCAAATTTGACCGAACCGTTGCGGAGATATCGGCCATAAACCTCGCGCCAATGGGATGTGGAATGAAGAGTAGAGACAGAAGAAGAAATTGACAGAGCAGCGACCTGCTGATCATAATATTGGAAAAACAGACGACAGACTGAAATATTCATTAATTGCAAATATCTGACGCGACTACAAATATGGAAACCCCACTGCTTGAAAGCAACAATTGGGTTTACCATGAAGATTAGATGCAGTGATAAAAGCAATGGGTTCCTATCCACCTGTGCCACTTTTTCAAATGTCACAGAAGCTTTTAGTATGCAGGTCGGGCAGAATATTCGCCAAGGCAAATTGGAAGTCATCAGCCCTTTGAACCAGTCGGAAATGTCGAGGTACGAGCAACATTCTGAGAAGGTTGTATGTTGTGACGAAATGTTGGTGAGTGACTCAGTGACTTAATAAACGGTATGGTGTTTTGCTGTCGCAGGCAAGACTTCCGTATCGGAATCATCGATGCAGGTGGGGGGGGGGGTTCAGGTACGAGGTACCAGCAGGGCTGCACTTTGACATGAGACCCGTCATCAATGGACAAACTCCAGGTCAAGATGTCTCAAAGTTTTGGACATTTGCAAATCCTCAACTAAATCAATTTCAGTTCCCGAGGAACGCACTTTGCAAAATTGGATTTAGATGGAGAGTTCCATTTTTAGCTCGAAAACATCACTCAGTGCCAAGATTTGTCAATTCTTGTTTGACAACTTACTCCTCGTTATCAACTCAGTCAGTGGCTATCTGATTAATCAACACTTTGCCTCTTGATTCTTTCGCCATTACGCAGCCAGAAAATGAGATCGGCGCAGTAATTTGATCATGGAGAATGTCAATCTGGCATAAGGAGGCATTACAACTTCCAAGCCAATGCAAAGGCAGGGAATGGAAGTCCGTAAAACCTTTTGTTTTCTAATCTGTTTACTTCATTTTACAGGATTCGCATGCTTGTGGCCAAGACTACAAGGCGTTCACCATTTTCCCAGAAAGGAATTTCTGACTTGTCAAATAAAATGCCACAAGATGCCAGTAACTCAGCTCTATTTTCTGTTAATGTGACAGTTCATTCAATTTTTTGCATTCCGAGCTGGGGAAAAACTACAACCCTCCACGGGGCATGATGAAATGACATTTCCATGATTTACCGAGCAAAAAAATTGGATGAATCTTAAATCTCCCAAAATTCACATTGACGCTGTAAACACTGGACCCTACCGATATCCGATTGTTCAGTACCAATTTCTGCTTTTCTTGCCTTGCCTAACAAACATTGTTTACCAGTGCTCTTCTTGTTTATCTTGGCTCTTGCTATCAATCCATTTATCCTGATCTCTGAGCAAAAACTGGCGTCATTGATTTGCCATTTCCTAATGCAAAGGATAACACACTATCTCTAGGGCTGTAACGCTTCCAGCACGGAAACAATTTCACCTCTTGGGCAATCTTAGGAGATGAAGAAATCATATTAGGAAATATGTGGTGTTTTTTGTGATTGTTAAGGAGTATTGAACTTGGGGCTGAATGGCAAATATTATTACATGTAGTTGTATAGACAATATTGATTGTCTGGGTTCTCTTGGTGATGTGTTAAAAGGAAACGAAGGCACCATAGAAACGCAACACTCTAGTGACTTGCCCTCTCTATCGCTTGAGGAGAATGCCTGACATTTAATGAAACCGACAGCTTCACTCCTTCAGATTTGTTGGAGACCAGTTGCAGCCCTCGCCCGTTATCAAAAGGGGCTGTACAAAGGGAGAGAAATCTGAGTGGAATGATGGGGGCTGGTACTAGTTTCGCTAGCAGCCATATTGCCAAAATTAGGTCATCAGCATGGGAATTTTCTTCCATAGTGAGAGCTGATTGGTTCTTCCATCCCCCAGTGGGGGAATCCCCATGACGATGACCTACTTTTGGCAAGATGGCTGCTAGCGAAATTCATCTATATTTGGCTGGACCAAACCAGTCTCTTGGGACTGGACTGCTAGCAGAGTGAGAGTCACATCGTTTTATGTTTCCACCTGGACTGCAGCAGTCTACAAAGAGGGGCAGCTGCGTTCATTTTAGTAGAGTAGGGCTGCAATAGGTATGCTAAATCCCATCAGTTATCCTCTCACAGTTACAAATGATGGCAAGTATCCTTTTACCATGCAATCATCTTCCTTAAATTGAGCAGTTACTTCTTATTTTCTTGATTTCCTTCTGCCCGAGGGAATGCAATCGTTTTCATTTTATCAACGCAGACAGAACAGAAATCCTATCGTCAATAACCAAAAATAGAAAACGGGAAAAATCTAATCTTAGCCAACCAGACATGGCACTTTCTTTATAATTTTCTCTATTTTTCATTGGTGTCACAATTTTTACTGTTACAGAATGCTAGCTCCTTTTCTTTGGGGATTTAAGGAAAAAGACCACATTTATTTCCGTCCCAAGCTTTAGATGATAACAAGATCAACCATCTTAGCTCTGACATTTAATAAAGACGCCTTAAGATTCTAAAAAGATGACCCGCCCGCCAACAGCAAAACTCAGTACTGGTCAGTGGGAATATGGCTGATTAACAAAATGTAAATAAACGATGATTTTCGTGGCCCGCGAAAATACTCGCGATACATTATCTATAAATAATTCACCACAGTGACCTGAAGAATTTAGTGACGCCATGAATATGGTAATTACCAAAGGAAGCTTTGGTCATTAATCCCTACATTCCAAATTCCTTTGCATTTCATTGACACCTAATTGACTTACAGAATGTCCCCAGACGTAAACACATCGTTCTAGGATAGGCTAAGGTCACCAAGAGGACAACATACAACGGTCCCAACACCAGATGATCTGAACTTCGATAACTGAATCACATAAGTGGTTTAAAAGTACAAAAAAATTTGAACACGGAAATGACTCCGTGACAGCAGTTGGGCTGATTCTTCAGGTGACAATCTCTTGAACACAGCCAGGTTCACTCAAACAGTCACACTTTGACAAGCTGATGTCCTAACCTGATTCAGTAGGCTAATATTTTTTTCGATCATCACCCATGCAAATGAATGATTGTTTACTGATGTCTCAATGCAAGCTTTATAGATTCAAATAATGTTGTTTAGGGGTATTTAGTGTCCCAATACCACAATCATATACGTGACAATCATCATAAGCGGGGAAAAGAAACCTCACAGAGCCTTCCATCAAGAAGACTGATACGACTTGTGGTTGGAAGCCACAGAAAATGATAGCATTAGTTCGAGCCCAATAACCATAACAAAGGAAAACTGCCCTCAAGAGCAATGGACCTCCATAAACGATATCAATAACAATCCAAGTGGATATTATATGGATACAGGAGGTGATCGTGCCACGGAGAAATTTTAGAGCAGCAATAAAGAGAAATTGAACAGGTCCAACTTCTATGGTGGAGTGATCCAATCTGTTTGGCCGAAGATAGTGTGATGAACTGACGTCATACGCCTGTTTAATATGCATCGTCATGTTTCCATCGTCAATAAGGATGCTGGAATGACCAATAGCATTTGTGACACCGTTCGTTGGTGAGAGATTAAATTCTGTCCATAAATACCGGTCACTGCCATGGGTGGTGGTCTGTTTGCCTCGCTGATGAGATTTATCTCAGAGTACGACAGCAATCGTACGGTAGGCTGTTGTAAGTTACTGAATGATATTGTAACCTCACTTACTGTCACATTACCAAACTATAGAAAGTGAGGTTACAATATCACTCAGTTAGTGATATTACAGCGTCACTCAGTCAGTGAGGTTAAAGTATCATTCAGTCAGTTAGGCTACAGTATTACTCAGTCAGTGAGGTTACAGTATCACTCAGTCAGTTAGGCTACAGTATTACTCAGTCAGTGAGGTCATTGTCCCTCAAGTGAGGTTACAATGACACTCAATAGTGACACACAGCATCACTCAACAGAAAACATGGTCGACAAGTCTGCAAAAGTGGACACATCTCATTACAGTACCAAGGTTTAGTCCGAAAAGCGGCCAGTCACTTTGTCAGACCTCTGTAATCAGTACACAACTCATTTTGACGACATATGCCAGCCTTAAATGAGTCCTCAATAAAGAGATGTCGCAGACAACCCTAGAAACCCAGTTCACTAAGGATAAAACATAAAAGAAAATGTTCTAAAATCCTTTGGTACCTCCGCAGGGGTTATGTTCGGTAATCTCCTATTTCAGTGTGACACAAAGACATCTCCTTAGAGATTACAACTATGCGTGCAGCAAGAGCAAGATAATTTTTTCACTGCCACCATTGGCAACAGGGGTAGGCGAATACAACAATACGTCTGGGAAGGAAGAAACCCAGTGGGGTGTAAATGAATCTACGTAACATGAGACGATAAATGCACGCTGACGTAACAACGGCTTTGGATCTGCCGGCAGTGAAAAACACGATGTTTCCCAAGGAGTTTGCTGTGTCAAAAGTCAGAGATGAAAATGTTGCTGTTGTGTGTCTCGTGTTTTGATGTCGCATGTTCTGTCAATGGTTGCATTGTTTTTGTGGAGAAATTCAAGTTACAAGTGGAATGTCATTCACATCTGTTGCAAATGTCATTCTTGAGTTCAAATGCGATCAAATTTCTGAGATGAAATGAGAGATGCTCTATCTTTTATGAATTTCTGCTTGTTGTGAGCCGGGGTTTTGATGGGTGAAATCTGTGGTAAGGGCGTGACCTCGGGTGCTAATGGAGGCACTGAATACTCAGTATCAAGCCAGAGAACTCAAAATACGCTCGCTACTGCCAAGATGTCAGCCTGGTCCTCTCTTGTGATAATCAGAAGAAAATTCCCCAGACCCTATCCAAAGTTAGGTACTGACCGTATATTTTTATGACCAAAGAAATAAGATGAACTCAAATGTAGCTGATCACTATTAAGGGAGTAAGAAATAAAAGTGGAAAAATAAGAAGTTGGAAATGTTCGAATTTGCGCGAAGTTTTCAATTTCTCAAATTGGGAGAAAATTTCTTCCCATTTTGAGCAATGTCGCCCGAAAAATCAGACAAAATGTCGTGTCATTTCAAGAAAATCTCTCAAAATGGGAAAAAATTTCTCCCAATTTAAGAATTTGAAAAATTCGCGCAAAATTCCAAAATTTCCCACCTCTTATTTTCCACTTTTAATTCTTACTCCCTTTATTGTGATTCTGTTCTGCAACATGAGATTATTCATCACAAAAGGCATTCAATATCCTGCTTGTGTGATATGTTTCTCATGATGGCGTAGTACCACCTGTAATTTCCTGTTCAACCGAAGGCGTTTAATGATGCAACTTCACAAGGAGACGGCCAGGGTTAGTGTTTACAGCTTTGTTTCATCACCAACACTGTCAGTGACAACATGAATATCATATCCTTGAGCTTCCTCAAAGCAGCAGGTCTCTCAAATCCAGACGGAAGCCAAGACGTCACTGAAGCCCATTATAAAGTCACACCCCTACTTTCTGTCTCCTGTGGGTGGTAAAACCAGCCGATCCGAAACCCAGGTGACGCACGTGACACTGGTTGATTACTGATCTGATCAATCATTTTGATTCTGATTAACACAGATCAAGGTACAAGCTATGATCAAAGATAGAGCCATGACAAACATGGTTCTCTAATGTCATGTGTGCCTAGAATATTTGAGCATTTGGCTCCACGCTCTCTTTCAAGAAACACTGAATATGAACGCCTTTATCACTACAGCCTCCAAGGACATTGACTGACAACGCGTCTTCCCTGAGAGAAAGTCACCAACACAACCCTCTCTGCCACAAGTAATTAAACATCTGAAGCGTTGAATCAAATGACGATTGTAAAGTAGATATGGATATTGAATAGCTTCCTTCTCCATCTGATTAAACCAGAAGTGATCGCTTGGAATGCTCTTCAGCTAATCTCTTCGCATCATTGTATGACGTTCTCGATCTCAGATCTCAAGTGGTTTTATATATTGGTAGACAGATACTTAAAGTAATGTGATCTGAGGAAAGTCGAATTGGTAATGTTATATTTTCAGGAGGAAAGTAGAATAATGAGGAACCAGCACACTATCGTCACGACGTGGCGCTGCGGGCGGTTGTACCGAAGTCTCTTTTTTTAACGTCATCCCCATTTATTTCTGGCGTGAAAATAAACCATTTGTGTTGGTCACCCGACAGTAAAACGTACATCATCGTGGAGCAGATGAATTTTTAAAAAATCTCATTCCTTTTTTTCTTAAAATGAAGAGATACGATGGCGATAAAAGCAATGTCTTTTGTGTCATTTTTCCTTTAGAAAATTACTGTACAGGTCACTTTTTTCGTGACGCAACGTCAACACCTACATGTACCTGTAAAATGACATCAATGACGTCGTTTTGGTACAACCGCTCGCAGCGCCGACCTGTCGGGATAAACCGCAGGGCGGGTTCCCCATTGGTATTGCAGATCTTCATTGAGCTGTTCATCATGTAATTCTTTGTGAAAATGGTATCCTTCGCAGTCATACCCCAGTTTTGCCATATTTCAGATCTGCAAGGGTAGCGCACAATCCTTTTTTTCCGAGGCCATGGATTTACTTTACCCAATCGATTGTATCTGCGATTTTTCTGGCTCAACACAACAGGTTGCCCATTGTTAGGTCAGTTGTATCGGCAAAAAAACCCTTCATACAAAATGCAAGACCAATATGACAAGTTTTCCATCAATCACAGGCCGGGAGCCAATGCAGCCTGAAATCGGATGGACTCCCATCCGCATGTTCAATCATGGATCCAATGAAGCCGAAACAAAGAAAATTGAACTGCCATGCATCATAATACCAGTGATAAATCAACCAAGGTTGTGTTTACTATCCTGACAAACTAAGAGAGAGACATGAAAGATGGCTGATTTTTATGAAAGTCATCTGATCGTTTCCATTTACGAGATCATTTTGGTTCCGTGAACGGTTTAGTCGTTGTGGTTTATGAGATAATGAGCCGTGTTTGATATGGGATTGAACTTGATGACCTTAATTGCACGGTGAAGATTACCTAGCGATTTATCATCATGAACTTCGCATTTGACCTTGTCAACTGATACAAGTGGGGTGGAGCGGGATATTGGCCTTTTCTTTTGTCAAACGGTATAATCACGACCTTATAAATTTTCCCTGCAAGTGTAAGCATAGTTTCAGTATTTATTTACTGTACGTTCAGGGGGTTTACACGATTCAACTTGTTGAAAGCTGTTGAAAGTTGAACGGTATTGAACGTTGTTGAATACTGTTGCCCCTTTAAACACCTTCCACAGGGTCTTTCAACAAGTTGCCAAAATAGCTTCATGTTCCTGTTTCTGGCAACTTGTTAAAAGCTGTTGAAAACCTCGCTGAAAGATGTTGAAAGGGGGTTTTAGCCGCTTCAAAAGCTTCAACAACGTTCAACACCTTTCAACTTTCAACACCTTTCAACAAATGTTGAATTGTGTAAAGCCCCTTACGCAGGCCTTTCCGTTTGAGGGGAGCTAAAATGTGCATGTGCCTCGCATGCACATTTTAGCTCCCCTCAAACGGAAAGGCCTGCTTACGATTCACCAGTTTGCCAAGGGGAATGATGTTTGCACCAGTCTCTACAGTTTAAAGCATCTGGGTTTTCACTCTTTGTGCTAGTGAGTTGTCACCCAGACCAGTTCTACAAGTCTACTTTCTATAGAACCCTCAAGCACTTCTCAAGTTACTGCTGCTGAATATTCGAAAACTTCTGGCATCACAATGGCTTTGTTATGCACTGACGTATATTCAATAGTATATTGATCAGACATTCAAACAAATTAGCACTGTGACTACAACACAAACGGTTTTTCCTCCTGCTCGAAGATAGGAGACAAACGTCATCAATGCGTCAACGATTTTACGTCATCACTTATTCTTCTTTAACTGTCACCTCCAGATATTAGTCAACATTATTTTCCCCACAAGTTTTGATTGGATGACAACGGTGGTGTAATGTTTCACTGAATCAACTTAATTTTCTCCCACACTTTTACGTGATATATCATTTTTTATAATCCTGGTCTTGAGATTATGAAGACACCTGCTTGTTAAACCGATTTAAACTCATTTCCTTTATTGCCTTTAAGGGAAATGAAATATGTGACCCTTGTATAAGGGAAATGAAATATGGTAATCAACAGGTGTACGTAGGCAATGAAAGGAAAATAAGATTTTATTATTAGATTTTAGAAATTAGAATTTCCTGAGGAAACACACGATCGTAGTTGCATTCTTCCAAAAATTTAACTAGAAATTTCAACAACTTTTCCCAGATAGAGATGTTGCTGTCGAGATCAAGAAACCCCTTGCACACTCACTTTTTCCCTTCGGCAACAAATTGTAAACTTGGTGCGCGAGTGCGAGTCTCATAAAGTGAGCTGTCTTTTATTATTGCTCAGAATCATTCTACGAGTTTCGGTTTTTGTCATAACAGAGTGTTTTCAAATTGTTGATATCAAAGATATAAATTTGGCTTCGAGCCATACCCAATTTTGTCACGGATATATCGTCGTAGCATGTGATGAAGTTATGCTAGCAGGTAAAGAAAGACTCTTTTCATCAGCCTCCTAAAATTGAAAACAAATCCAACTGTACGCACTTTCGAAATCAATGACGACAGCACAACCTCCGCAGGCAAGATGTTCAATCATTTTGAGAGAAAAATTTATGATTATAGAGAACGTCTTTTCAATATTTTAGAGGGAATACACCCATGAAATGTAAACAGTTTTCTCATCCCCAGAGGGTGGTTGTATTTTAAGTTTCTTGCTATCATTTCAAATATTGATTCATAAGAGAAGCGTTAGTATGACACTGTTAGCCCTCTGAGTGATGGAGTGATCCAGTAGTAACCCACTGGGAAATACTTATTGGTCCTTTGTGGGAACCTATTCTCGCTGATAAGGAGAATTGTTCTCATGACGCGGAGGGAACACTCAAGAGTTCACTTTCAATAGCTTCTTTTGCCTGCTCAAAGATAAACTCAACCGGGTTTTTTGCTGCACGAATACAAACAGTTACAAAGGAATTTCTTTCTGACAAAAATTTCACTAGACACATCTCAATGCAATGCAGGGCCATATTCTTGGCCTTCACCAGATATATGACGACATTGGCTGGTATTCATAAAAGTGGGTATAAATGCTTTTACTTAAAAGTTGCACTGCGAGATCCAAATGTAAATGTACTGCAAAACCTGAAGTAAAGGCATTTTGCTACCTTTTATGAATATCAGCCATTTTCCCCATGTAGGCATGGACACATCCGATCAAACTAATTTACTTCATGCCATTCAAACAGCGCTTTTGGACACGATGTTTTAAAAGTTACATTGCCAAGGACTGAATAATTTCTTAACATTGGTATACGTACATCATTGAACATTTACAACAGATATCCTACATGGAAGAGAGTTGACAACAAAATGTTTGGTCAATACGCCCAATAACGATGGTTGTTTCACAGAGTGATCAATTTCTAATGAGAAACTAACTGTTGGCAGCGAAATTGATCATTTATTAGGCTGTCGATGGCATATCACATATAGTACTCTTTGTAGCTTTCACCAAGCTACGATCAGCAAACGTACATTTAAGCGAACTTTCCATGGCAACGTATCAGACCATGAAAGCGACAAACTTCGCCTAAGTTTCGTCCATGACAATATCGCGAGAGTTCAAAGCATTGATATAGATCCATCACACATATCGACACATATCTAACACATGTGTTATCCTTTGATGTGGCTTGCTCTGGCCGGATGGGAGTGATACGAAGGCTTTGAAATATGCTCCACGATGGATAGCTGGAGGCGCACACTGATCCAGTGTGCTACTGATCAGCTGGCGAGCGAGTGAAGTCTTACAGAACCATTACAGACTCGACAAAGGCCATCACAATTTGCTGGCTCGCTCTCAGTGTAAACCACATCTTAATACGTCCCTGCAAAGCCAGTAACAGTGAACATTTGGCAGTGGCATGCAGCCGGTTACAGTCATCCTGAGAACATCAGGGGTTCTTAGTGCTCACTCCCTTCGTCACCGCACACAAACTGCGGTGACGAAGGGAGCGAGCACTAAGAACGCCTGATATTCTCAGGATGGTTACAGTCAGTCAAAGAAGTTGAGCAGATGAGGTATTCGGTGTCAGTTCGTGCGACTTTGTCTGATGTTCGCATCTCAGGTAGTTCAACTGTCAAGTTATTCTTTCTCTTATGATACTTGAACAAGTTCGGTAAGAATCCATGACATTTTTAGTTTTGATAACAACTTTTTGTTCAACATAAAAAAGCTGTAAAGAATGGTGGTCTTCACCCATGTTCATAAAACCTTGCTAGGCTTACATAATGCTAGTTGTGTACATTGGCCTGTACATACTGGGCACTTTAGCAAGTAACTACAATAAGCTAGCAAGGATTTATAAATATAGGCCCTAGTGTCCTCAGTTAGGTCCATGGCAGTCTTCAACAGCATTAAAGTAGACTGTACCACAGCCAGTTGTTAATCTGACACCTTGTGAATGATAGATCACCTGAATGGCTCTTATTGACAATCAAAGGACCAACTAACCTGATTAGGTTCTTCAATTTGAATACTAAAGTACCAGCGAGAATAATTTTATTACTGTCTATTTCCTTTTCGCGAGGAGGCTCTAGGATTACTCCATTAGAATAACAATCAGCAACTTAAAATGCATGAATCTGTAGCTAGACAACACCAAAGAATTGACTGGACTTGGTAGGATGATATTTAGTCACAAGGGACAGAGGAGACACAGGACTTGGAAAAGCTTTCAACTTCTTACATGTGTGTACGCATCACACAAATACGACCCTGCTTACATCATCGCACACAAACCTAAGGAGCACGTGCTATAAGTACCACAGGTTACCTGTGGATGTTGCCTGCCAGCAGAAAAATCATACCGAGTTCATTTAAGTCATGGAAATTTTCGTATTGAAATGCTACATGTATGAAACCTGTTTCCTAACGCAATTGACCAAACAGTGAAGATGAAAAGCCAACATGCAGACGAATCAATTCAACTCAGACAACATCAAAAACAATATTTTTTGTCTGTATTTTTTATCAATGTTAACAATCAATGCCTAATCGATGAATGCAAATACTATATCTACATGTAAAGAATTTGCATGTAAGATCACATGAACCAAAGTCTCTGAACAAATTGTGCTTCCTAAAGCTAAACTTCATCATCTGTGACCGCACTGGCCCCACTGAATAAGAGACAAAGATGGGACCTCATGATGGGCCACCAACTCTTCAAAACCGATGTCGATATTTTCCATTCTCCACCTTCCAAAAGAAAACTAACCTTTTTTATTGAAATATTTATGGCAGACGATATCGGGTAGATGTGATGCACCAAATGCAATATTTCCAATTAGCAACTACTGAATAATTTACAAGTCAGTAGATAAGGCAAAGTACAGTCGACATGGTCAATAGCAGAACTCACATGTCTCATCAATGAAGCTGGATTGTTTGTGGTTCGGTTCTTTCGATATGACAACCAATAATGTCAGTCAGGTAGCTAGGGGAGATGGCCAACAACCATAACATCGAGATCCATGTAGGCCTTCAAAGATGCCAAAGAACAAGCTACGTGTAAAAGTGCACACACCTACACATCTCAAATGGGTTGTTTGCATCATTATGCGATGACAGCAAACTCCATTGCTCTGGCAACAGCTTGGTAAAGAAGACATCATCTCGGTTTTCTAATAAAAGAATCAAGTGAGGGCAATATGTTCCATAGAGGATCTTCGGGCTTACGATACTTGATACTGTGGAAGACGAAACTAAAAAGAACTGCAATTGTAACACCGGCAGTATGAGGACAACCTTCCCGACGAGAAGCACATATTACTGGAATCGTACACAATCTACATACTGGATTTATCGTTCACAAGTGGATTGGCGTATGTAGCTGCTTGTCCACCTTCATATGGCAAAGAGACAAAAAGCACAAAGGGGAAGATAAAAAATGTCGATGAGACAACATGACTCGTGTCAAAGTTCGAACGATTTGATTAGAACAAAGGGAGAGAACCTGTGCAACAAATTTACAAAAATGGAAATTCCTTCTTTCCAACTTAAGCAAAGACCCTAACACCCTGGTTGTGATCCACGATTTTCATGGCAATCGTTATTGAACTCTTCCTGACCTATCAGAAGACTGTTGTTTATCTCATTTGCCGTGACGCTTTCGATCACTTTATGTCCCCTAACAAGAGACTTGCAAACACTGGCAGGATCGTCTTCAAACAGCATAATAGACATCGAGAGCATCTGAAATCTATGATGTGACAGGAGGTGGATTACTGTAATTGGGTCTCGCTGCATCCGAAGCAGTATTTTCTGATGTTGTCCATCAACTTGTTTTCAAACAAACCACAATCTGGCCCCTTGATTGCTGTTGAACACACATAAAATTGGACCACGTTAGTTAGTCAGTTGTAAGTATATGTACACACTTCAATTGTAATCCACCAACTTTGTCAACAAATTGTTGCTAAGCTAAACTGCCAGTCAACAACTTGTAGCTCTACACATTTTAATCAAGCCCATTAAATTTCTTGGTTCTTTTTTTAGCGTGAATTCCCTGGCAGATAAATCTATAATAAAAAATGAATGATTCAGTTTCATATACTGGGAAACAACTTGAAGGACCTCAATGGCATTATTGCAAAACTCATTACATTCTGAATGAGAGGACATCAGGGATGAAAGAAAGGCAACATTGTTGACATGCTCAAACTGACATCTGCAGGACCGCTGAAGAACTATTTGTGTAAACAAACCGGGAACCAGAACATCAAAGTGTGGACAGATCAAAGCATCAAGGGAGACATCTATGAAGTGGAGGTAAAAGTATGCTCAGAGAACGATTTCTACAAGGGTTCCATCTATCAGCAACTGATGGTACACACGTGGCAGGGACGAGGAAGGAAATTCAGCTCCCACCAGCTCACCAAGTTGAGTCATGTCACTTCAGATTCGTTCAGTGGTAGACCGAAGAAACGTGATGTCCTGAATCAACCTCCTTCATAACATTATTGGAATCAGTAGTACGCTGGTGCCAAGAACCATCGACTCAGCTTCATTACGTATGAGACCCTGTTGCTTGTGGGACTATACTGGAGACAGTTTGGGGGAGATGACTAGTCAAGAGGGTGACAATGTAACCAGTTCATCCAGAAGAGCTTATTCCACGGATTCGTTACGTATGAGGCCCTGTTGTTTGTGTGACTATACTGGAGATAGTTTGGGGGAGGTGACTAGCCAAGAGGTTGACAATGTAACCAACTCATCCACAAGAGCTTAAACTAATGGTCGTTTCGTTCTCATGGTAGATGGCGGTAACATGTAGGAAGAGAAGACCAATATAATTCATGTCATTGCTTTTCACGGCAAGGTCCTGTTTCTACAGAATGATTCCATCTGCTAACTGTATAAGGAATACTTCAATATTGCTGGCATAAAGGAATCAAACATAAAGGTTTAACTGCGAACGATGAACTAACTGAGGGATACACTTCAAGTGTTGCCACCAGATGTCTCTCACTGCCTGAATTTTGGCTTTACGTAATAGGCAGGAGCTTCAACTTTTTTGTGGTGAAGAGGTACATGAACCTGTCAACTTGATGATTTGAATTTCATTTCTGAGGATAAAAGAGCTATTTTCAGCACAATTAGTGTTCCATGTGCAAATGTACGTAAGCCTTTTCAAATGTACACAGATGACCCTGCGCTCTCATCGTTCGTGGGCTCAGTACTTTTGTATCATAAGATCAACTAGTCGGAATTCACAAAATTTGCAGTAAACATGCAGAAGGGTCTTGCCTACCATACGGAACAGCCAGAATGCAAATCTGTTGAGGTTTAAAGGGAACTGTGCGCTATAAAACGCTAAATTTGTAAGTTGAACCTTTATGTTTGATTCCTTTATGTTGCTGGTGATAGACAACGATGTGTTAGTAGCTAAGCAGTAATTCGCACCAACTACAGGTCGGTAAAGTTTACACAAGGGAGTTAGGTTCATGTTTTTCGTTGCACTTTGAAGCAACTGGCTTCAAGACGAGTGTCAAAACAACATGACACGCCGTTGTGGCAATCCCTTGATCATGTTGAAGAAAGCATAATTCAATACTGCTTTGTGTTGCAAACCCATTTAGGAAAGAATAAAAAGACAATTTGCAAGAGGAAGAGAAAAATACTGGAAGACAACACTACAGCGATGGGGATTATGAATAAAACTATTTTTCCTGCAATTCTGGTCACACAATCCAATTTCACTGGCACTGCATGATCAACGGCAGAGAGGGAGGTAAGGAAAAGGTAACAAGGGAGTGTACATTAAGGAGGATTTAGGAGAAGAGTTGAACAATAACACACCACATGTGGCTGCCTCGTGGCAATGGGCAATATGAATAAAGACTAGAAAAATGCTTTTACTTGAATTTGCAATACAAATGCACTAGGCAATGCTGTACAAATCTGAAGTAAAAGCATTTGCTGGTCTTTTATTCATATGACCGAATGACATGGCAAATGGAAGTGAGGATCGACTTTCATGCATTCCCAAACCAGCCAGCCAAGAACCGGTGTAACGTCGATCAGTGTTCCCCGTATTTCTGTGTTTTTCTTATTGTTTCCCTCCTGACGGATTAAGCGGCAACTAACCCAACAATAACCATTCTAGGCTGCGTCTATTGTTGGGGAACACTGAGCTACAGAAACACTCACCTATGTTACACTTGTCAACATCATCGTTCAAATGACCTACCTAGTAAGCGTTAAAGAGGGATGGAATGAAAAGATGATCCATGAATTGTCAACGCGGTACGATGGACGATGCACGAAGAAAAAAGAATGTGTTGCGCTGCGAAGGCGATGGAAGAAAGTTCTAGTGTGTTCTCCAAACATCTTGAAACGAATGAAGTTTGTCTTGGATACCCCTGCCCTTGATTTCTGGGATAGTGCCAGTTTGACTTGGGGATAAAAGAAGTTTAAGATCGTGCAACACTTCATCCACACCTGTTCTATTTTTAATCGAAACACGACAAAACTTCATATTTTCTTAAAGTTGGTGATAATGGAATGAAGCAAAAATATCAGAGGGGGTCCATTTTTGACGACAGGGAATATCCTGTTGGCCCTAACAACACCTCTTTATTTATGAAATAAGGACTGTTTTTGGTAACAGCATAAATGTTACTCACAGGCAAATCTGGGCAACTTTCATCCTTAAGCAGCCTATCCACGTGCAATATTATTGCACAATATGAGGATCAAAATGGGCAATATTATTACCAATCTTTCTCCCATCCATTATGCCAGAAGCACATGACACCCATTTTGGGTCCCATATTGTGCAATAATATTGTACCGTGGAAAAACCGCTTTACAGTATTCGACAGTGAACTTTCAATACACTGAAATCAACAAACTCAGTTGGCCCAAACAAAATAAATATACACCACTCATACTTTATCATTGGACAGAAATCGGCATGCCATGTAGTGATCGATAAATCCCAACTTTCTCGATTCAATTCATACCGAGTGTGATTGCCCAGACGATGACCACAGATTTCTAATCAGGACCAGATGGAGTTTGAATTGCTGGACAGATGTTCCCAATGCTCCAATATTGATCACGCTATTTACTCCCCTGCGAAGATATTACCTCCGAGAAGTGATAAGATGGAATTCTGAAGCAAAACTTAGATGATGTCAGTATGAATGTAACCTTTCAATTTGTCCTGAATTTGGGGATCAGCTACCAAATAAAAAGTTTGGAAGCAATCATCTGTTGGAAGCTGTTTTGAAAACTCGACAATGTAATAAATTTCAATTGTTCCTTAAATCAAGGGGGGCAGAAATTGCTTTGTAAAGTCTGAGGAAAATGTAAGTAAACTGTGCACACGTTACCAACAGAAGAACGGCTTCCTGACCAGTTTTACTACTGGCAAGTTTGCAGGAACACTTTAAGAAAGTTTAGACAGAATATAATCCCAGGCTGCTCTGCTGTAAATGAAGCCGACATAAGGATAACGGACCCTCGGAGACACTGCACAGCAAAACGCCCAATCTGCTGTCATTCTACTTCGGAAGGAAACCCACTGAGGTCAACAGCCAAAGTTTCAGGTGATCGCGGCTGAAACTGAGCGGAACAACACCCTAAATGATGGTGACATCCCCTATTTAGGAAATCATGAATTCATGACAGAAGAGTAATCAGAACCTTGCCTGTCATTCTAATTATTGGTACCGCACTCACCACTATGATTATGATGAATAATGTTTAATTCAACATCTCATCTTCAAGACGGTCTACGGTTTTGATTGTCATGATCAGAGGTCCCTGCTGGCTAGAAACTTGAACCCTCAAGAGGCTGTGCCACGAGGTTCCTTGAGGAGATGACCTCTTGTTCTGCCTGGTGAAATGAGAGTTTAGCAGCTTGACGCAGGAAGAACAACTTGTCAGGTGCTTCCTTACGTCACATGGGGAGATTTCTAGAAAGTGTTGTCATAACAAAGCTTTCCTGCCAAAGTATTGTAATTGGCGTTTCTCCACCACAGCACAAAACAACAAAATGTAGGTAATACAACGAGAAAAAGAGGTTACAAAGTAGAAGCGACTTGAAACAGTTGTTTTCTTCCTCTTCTGCATCATTAGACCTCTTCACCAGCATTTTTGGGTTTATATTCTGATATCAACTACAGTAGAGGTTCTCATCCGACCGACTTCACAATTTAACCCCAGTCTATCCTGAAACCTTTCAGTAGAACTCAGATGAGCTGCCCATGCCCATTCAGCGCTACAATCGAGCATTTCCGACCGGTACCCATTTACATGTATACACCTGGGTGGAGAGTGCCAATGAGGCAAAGAGACTTGCCCAAAGTCTCATGCCCAGTGAGAATCGAACCCGGGACCCTCTGACCGCTAGTCGGAGAGCCGAACCACTAGGCCTGACCACCGGGCTACTCAGCATGTTTTGGTCTTCTTTCAGGCCGTACAGTTAGTTACCCCTCAGGTTTACTCTGCTTGCCCTCTTTCTGGATTCAGAGCAGACTGGGTCCAGTGATCTTGATCCTCCTAGCAATGACTCAGCTTTTTCTGCTCCATCAGGCCCTCCTATCTGGTATCATCTAATTCCTCATACCTCCGCTTTTATTGTCCAAGATACAGAAAAGCACAAAATTGACACACAAAATGATAAAAAGCAAGAAGTCAATCTCCAGAATTCACGAATTTTCGACCCCAACCGGGGTCTTTTTCAAGTGGAACTTTACAATCTGAAACTCTAGAAAAGACTTTTCTAGAGAAGACTTTTCTAGAGTTTCAGATTGTAAAGTTCCACTTGAAAAAGACCCCGGTTGGGGTCGAAAATTCGTGAATTCTGGAGATTGACTTCTTGCTTTTTATCGCTTTTATTGTCCAGTATCCAATGACAGGTAGAAGAGATCAGACCAAGGGTCGAATTCGCAGCTCTGGAGGTAAAAAGCAGCAAATATTTCCATCTTGTCACGCCAACAGTACCACTAGTTTACTTTCATACCAAGTGTGCTGCAAGGCATACAGAGATAGAGTTAAGAGACTAGTACCTGAGGGTACAGTCCTATCAAGGAAATGCTTAAAATCTATGATATTCCTTCGAGAAATTACAGGTCCTCGGGGGAAGACGGAAGTTGAATCTTATGGCTTATCTGTAATGTACCAATCAACTTTAGGAAATGGAGGCATGGTTTTTTGCCGTATATCTGCATGGGAAGCGTCCTCGCAGAATGTACGATCGAGAGGTGAACGCCCGATCAAGAAGCTTGGAGCAAAATGTCATCGAGGAAAGCGCATGAAAACAGCTAATCCTGTTGAGTGAAATCACCGGAATGTCCTCCGGCGACGGAAGCTAAATCTTACAGCTCATCAGCACTATGCGAATGGAATGGCAAGAGTGCTAATGTAATGGAGTCGTTATTACAGGACTAATCGATATAGCACGGCAAGAAGGTGAGAGTGGAAAGAGGAGGGTGAAAAAAACGTCATGAATGAAAACTATGGGCCGTATTCATAAAGGGTGTTTAAGACTTAGACGCGTGTAACTTCACTAAATGCACACACTTCCACCATGCATTTGACGAAGTTACACGCGTCTTGGTCTTAAACACCCTTTATGAATACGGCCCAAAGTGTATGGGAAGATAACGAAAAACACCAGACTTGAATGAATTTGAAATAGAGACAAGATTTTGAGTCATTTCAAAATCTTGGAGACATCTGGCTGATTCTGAGGACTAAAAAACCTGATTCATGGATTTTGTCGCAGGTCCAGACCAAGGCCCGGATCTCAAACGTGGTAAACTGACACTGACAATGGCCATGCCTACAGCATTTGGGACCCGCCTCAGACAGTAACCAGGTAACACGCCACCAATATCACGAAACCAATAACGTCATTCTTTGCATTTGGCTGAAGATTCGATTCCGAACACATTCTGTCCAGCACAGGTCAGTCAGCCGAATGGTAGTGACATTCAGGACATATCTTTATTGTCATGACTGTTGTGTTATCATTATATGGTTCCTCAGAAGTCGATGTAGCAATGACTGATATTGCCATCGCAATAAAGGGGGCAGTCATGCATCCTGATAGTCAGTTACAATGGTGAACAAGCCAGTAGGAAGCAAACGAGACAGATTCATTACCTCGCTCAGGTCACTGAGTCATGTCGGCAAACAGCAATGTCCTGCATGAGCGGAGGAGGGCATCACTTTACAGAAGCAAATCAGGCAGAGAAACTGGCTGATAGCGCAGAGGCAGGTCCACTTTAGTCAAGGATATCTTGGCAAATGACTCCGTATTAAATCGTGAAGCTAGGATTAATTCTTTGAAATGCACAGCACAATTTCTCATATCGCCATTTTCTTCTGAATCAATGATCCCGAGAGTGCTGAAGAATAACGTTCCATGCAAACATACTCCATCCTTCTGTCCTTAAGATCTATTTCGAAATGCACCCAAATCGCATTCACAATAATTCAAAGGTGTTACATTAGAACATCCTCAAATAGACATGCAAAATGCTAAAGGAGTCGCCGAAAGCTTCAAAGAAAAGCACTGCTTTAAGAAAATCTTCACTGCCCATTAAAAATATGCAAAGAAAAACAGTGGATGTTTAATGAATATCATATCTAACACCATCAAGCAAAGCCGAAACTAGGAACGTTATCAGCAACGACAGGCAAAGGCTTTGAAGTCATGACTCACACAAATCCAAATCATAAAACCTATGGTACACGTACTGGATCATATTGCCCATGGACATATTGGGATTATTTTGAGAGGGTGTCATTTTGAAATAAGGGGCTCAGTTGTCACTAAGTCATTCTAGATTTTCATTTGCGCATTTTCTTTCTGAGAGAAACCTCTCGAAAATGTCGCTTTCAAGCTTTGGATTTGCGTATCATCCACCGGATTGATAGTTACTTACAAAACATCATCAAGTGACGAATTCGAAGGTGTCTCACTAAAGCCACTTTCTGCACTGTCTTTAGGGTCACGGCTGAGACAAGACAAGATTGAAAGAACATTTTACACGGGGTGAGAGCATTATGAAAATATTAAGGACTGGGACTGCAACCAAAGACAGGAATGGTGTAACAGGAACAGATTCAGGGACCAGAAAAATACCATGTCCTACATCCGACCTTTATAAGGATCTGGACAAATATTACCAAGTGATCAACACAAAAATGGTCTTGCGATATATTTTCTTTATGATTTTGTCTTATCTGGTCATTGTTTTGTACCAAGACACGTTGCACGTTTTATGTACTCTGGTCACTTTACATCGCCCACGAAAGCTTCCAAGACATTGAACAAGGGACACTACTATCCAATTCAACATTGGCACGACACAATGCAGAGATACATGTAATGAGATTGCCAACTCACTAGAAACTTACCAAATACCTACTTACTTGTACTCTGACACCATTATACATAACCAAGACCTACCCATACCGATTATACATTACCCACTCAGTTAGCATCTTAAGTGCCATACTTATGCATTACACATTACCTCTTTCGAGGGAGTGCTCCTATGCGGTTAAACTGTCCATAGGTCAAAACGTTTTGACCTGTAACCACTACAATCAGGAACTTACCTGGAAAGAGAAGAAAAAGAAATATGTAATGAGACACTGATGAAAAAATATACCTACTCTCACGAAATCTCAAAACAGAACCTTGCAACAGCAGACATGGCAGATATTTTGCTCATTAAGCCGGTACTCAAAGAAAGATACTTAACTTCCTAAGGCGATGAGTAAAATCAACTGATGAATGACTCAGTCACAATATAAACACACAGCAATTTCCTCATCAGGAAACAGCATTGTTAGTACAGATCCTACTTAGTGAATTTCACCATCGAACTTGAGCAGTATCAGAAAAGGACGATTTGGCCCAATCTAGCTACAACTGATATCAACTTGTGTCATCCGGTGTAATCCTCCTCTAGTAATTTGGAAATAATTCTGAAGCAATTGAATTTGAAGTATCAACAAAGATGTTTCGTGATTTACCATCTTAATTTCAAAATTTGTCTAAATGGCGACTCTTCTAAATCCGTTACTATATTGTGACGTTTCTAAATCTCAGGGAAATTTTGTCCTCGGTAGAAATTGCCGATCTTTCGGTTTCAAAAGCCACGCCTCTTACCATTGATGACCCAGAGGATAAAAGATCCTAAACCTTGCCCTGACAAGCGTTTCAGTCTTGGAGAGCCAAAGGGTGGAGTGACGGTAGGCCTTACTTATCAAGATGAAATTCCTCAGCAACAACTGCCATGCCCAATCACATTCCTTGAACCATTTTATATGCTATCATTTTTTTGCAATCTAGAGAACAACATTACTGCTTTTTCAATCCCACCCCGATCTAGTAAAAAAGCTTATTTATGCATTCCTTTGCTTCATATCACACATTGCAAAATCGTGCATGAAATAACGAATTTCACAGCCTGCTGATTCGTCCAATCATTTCTGCCTCATCATGGTTAAGCCATGATATAAATCAAGATAATTACACAAGGTTTAATATACCATTGAGATGGTAAAGGTCACATGAACTTCTTCTGTCGACAGTCTGCATCAGTGGCTCAAATATGAACTTCAACCACAGCCGTAGAGACATACATGTCGATGCAGAGATATACATGTTCATGTACACTTAAGTCAAAGTGTGATGCTTATCTTTTGTGTAGAACAAAGGATGAGTATCACACTTAGACTTAAGTACTTTTATGAATATAGGCCCAGAGCTGCAAGGGTAGCTTCCAATTATGCTGGTACAATCCTTCTCAAAAGCAACACCATCATAACAAGAGAAACGCATTTCTGCAATTATGGTCCAGTGAACGATTTCAAAAGATTTTGTAGTGTCAATAGAAATTGACGGAGGCACCAAGAGCATCTTTCCCCGGCCTCACATTATCTTGATGTGAAAACGGCATTTTTCAGTTACTGGTACGATCTACATCCGTTCATTGGCATTCAAGGAGTCATTTCGTAGGTTAATAGCTGTGCGGGTCATTCTCCATATTGATTTTAACCAGATCAGATGGACTGCGAAATTGTGAAAAAATGTCGCTGTGGTTTCCGCTGCCACCGGTTTCAGCCTAGTTACGTTCTGTTGTCAGTAAAGTGGGATGATATCACATACTGCAGCCACTTTTAACGTTGCTTTCCACAAGAAGACTACGTGTAATGAGATCTACATCGGAACAGTATTTCCCTCCGAGGTCCAAATACTTCCATGCTGTTGTAAAGCTCTGTGACACTCTTCAAATTGAGGCCTGTAACCCATCAGCTGCACAATAAGTTCTTTGACTGAATTTGCAATGTGTGCTCTCGTAAAAGTCATATTCTTGAGCATGCTGAACATAAATGCTGATTGATGAAGTCAGGTGAACAGAACAAATTTTTCATAGCTCGATCTACATGTAGTCATAGCTCAAGAGAAGGAACTCAAACACGTTTGTCATATCCGTTGTCATAATTCTAGGCAAGGAACAGAACACTCAGGTTAATATTATAACTAGCTGTGTAGTCATAGCTCAAAACATGGGCAAAAAGTACCACTCATTCTTATGATAAAACCACACCATCAAACTGAATCTGCCCACGACAGGGCAGGTCACTATTCCTAGACCAAGTAAGGTAATACCCCCAACAACTTCGCCTCAAGAACTCCTTATCCATCTTATCTTGTCATGCCATCCTCAACTCAGGAGGCATGACACCCCTATTTATTCCAAAACCAAGACAGCAGGCAGCTTAAGATGAGAGGCAGTCATGCTTGAGCACAGAGCCCCGCTGGTCTGGCAAGCTCAATTAGGGAGACAGGGAGTCGATTGGTGTTATGGATGGTCATGATACATGCGATGGTTCGGAATGGATGAGGGGAAATCGCCTGAATCACATTGTTGTTGGAGAAGGCGAGATATTATGAGGTATTCTTACAAGGAGACATAAGTCCTCTGGTAGTGACAAGTCAAATTGGGAATCCGAAGCGTCACAATGCATGTTATTCAAAGAGAAATGGCCGTAATAACAAGAGGCATATCAAAAAGGTTTTTCAGGGCAGAAATTTAATTTGACTTCTTCATTCACAGGATCCAAGGAGCCTCGGGCATTAATAAACATGAATCTTAATCTGGCAGTTCTTAAGGATAAACTACAAACAGCATGGGCTAATCTGTTCATTTAACTCCTCTTGTCGCGGACATGACTGGAATACATTAGAAAATAAACAAAGCAACACTTCATGAAGGTTCCTTTGAGATGAGAGTGGGTTGTGACAACAATCTGAATTTGAATTGCATCACTGAAAGTTTGGAGAGAGCCGGTGGTTCTTGGCCGATCGTAGCTCCTTCATACTCTTGTCAAATGAGGTTAAAAAACCAGCATGATAATTTCCTTATGCCAGAAAACATCAACAAAAGAAACTGAAATCATGAATATTCGATTGTTAAGCCACAGCAGACGAAACCGTGGGTGGACATGAAAAACGTTCACGAAGAAGTAACGTTATTGCAGCTACACCCAGTCTTTATTTGCATATCCTCGCAAGGGGTAATGTGTGGGAAAATGTCGAGATTATCAGAAAGTGTCCGACTTTCATCGCGATTCACTGTTAGAAATTATTAATTTTACAGTAGTAATTTTGCAGTAATTTTAAAGAAATTGCCTGCAGCAGAGTCCCCAGCACTTTCTGTAAATTTACATATTTTTTTAATGGTATGATTCATGTTTTCGTGTATTGGTTGGACTCCATTGGACATCCCGTTATGATGCCTTAATCTGAGAGCAGTATGAAAATATAATTTGGTCAGCCTCCAGTCAAGTCTCTGTTGACATTTATTTAAGTCTGTACTTTTACAGATCAAGTCTGTAATTTTACAGATCCGTCCTGGGGACTCTGCTGCACAGATTTTCTGTAAAATCTTCTGTTATTTCTAACAGTGTTCGTTGGCCTGTTTCCACTGGCTGTGGACGTAATGATTACTTTGTATTCAACGTGGGTGTCTCGACTGAGGGTGTAGCTGACCATATATCAATGTAAATCGAGACCTGACCAAAGGCAGCATGACTTGATAAATTGAAAAAGAACAGACCGTCGACTCAGGGCATGACTTGAATAACCCATGTCTGTACATTGGACAGTTTAGTCAATGTGAATACAGCTGCTCCTGAGAGTGTCACTGTTGTTAAGGTCGCTTACTCTCACAGTGGTAAAATCTTCGGCAAGAGAGAAGATTCACAGTCAGTCAAATGATGCTACCACCATGTCCGTTTAGCTACACTGTTGGCTACTTGGCTTTATCAGCCACTCAGAACTATAGCTTCGCCTTTGGACTGCGCTCTATTGAATGAGTGGAACGTAGTCCGAAGACGAAGCGGCAGCAGGCCCATTTTGGTTCCCGAAGGTACCGCTAGAGAGTGCTGTCAGTTGGTAGCTTCAGTAACGGGCGGCCATTTCGCCCCCAGAAAACTGGGGGTGTGACGTCATAAGGAATTCTCATTGCGAGTAACACTGAATCACATTGGTCACTCAGCAAGGGGTTCCCAGGGCTCATTCTAAAAATAATTTACAAAATGGCCGCCCATTATCGAAGATACCAACTGACAGCACTCTCTACTAGCGGTAGTAGGTTCGGGAACCAAAATGCCGCAGACCTTGCTATTTCAAGACGCCATCAGCCAGCTGACGTGATTCAGGAGGGTTCTACACCATTTCCTTTCATCAGGTATGTTTACTTTCTGGGTTCCCGTATTTGCTATGATCCTTTTCAATTCGATACCCAGCCTGGGTGCTGGATCTGTTGCCCCCAAATAAGTGGTTTGAATTTCCCTGTGCACTTGCGACAGCAATACATTCGGCATCCTACCAATCTGGCGCCAAGAGATCTTTATACCGCTATAAAAATGGTTCTTGGTGTTCCGACTCCCAGCTGGGGCCCTATGATTGTCATACTGAATTGTGATACACAACTATAATCTCCAGCTATCTAACCTTTCTTGTCACCAGTACAAAGCAATGGAAACAAACTGGTGACTGATGGACACGAACTCTTCATCAGGACAATAATGTCACCATGGCAATCGGCATGCAACTGACTGGTCAGGCAACGTCTCCTCGCCCATCTATCCCTCACTTTGTTTTCCTGCCACATACAAAAACAGGACAGTGAATGCAAAAAGGGAGTGAGAGCACCACTTATATTTTGAAAGGATTTCCTCGTGGACATCACTTTTTCATCATGTGATGCTGAATATCTCTTTGGTCACCGATTCCATCTCCAGCATGGCAAGAATTCTCATAAGGAAGAATGGTTTGTCCGTGTGGTTGACCACATTTTTTAGTGACGGGATTGACCACTAATGATGTTTAGACAGTGGACGGAAAATACACTGCGCTGCAGAATAATGCAGTGGGAAGTGCCGCTTCAAAGGCTGTCAGTTTGATTTGAAACCTCCCTTGGAAGTATTGATGTTGAACAGACATCATAGTTTGTGATGTACCGTAATGCTGGAAACCAATAGAAAACCAATGGTGTTGTTATAGAGATTCATCTGTCACATCGGGTAAAGCTGGGAATCAACCACACCAAAGACAATCTTAGAGGCAAAAGACAGCAATTTTTCCACACTCATTCCCTCAGCCAATATCTTTCTCATCAGAAAGGTAAAGGACCGTTCACCCTTCCTACATTGGTAACCAATACGAAGCCATGTTGGAGACATTCTGTTTCACAACAGTATCGAAAATGACCACGATGACAGTTCCATCATTTAATCCCATCATCTGGCCTAATCACAAGACATACAGGAAGACATAGGAACGAAGGAAATAGAGAATTAGCACTTGATGTAGAGGAATGGTTGGATGACTATCATGTGGGTGGAATAATGCGCTTTGGGGCAATGTCTGCCAATATGAATTTAGGCATGCTCTGGAATGACGGTCGCTACTAGCACAATCAACGTGTTGAAAAATTGTTGTCAAGGCGTTTAAGTCAAACCAACTCCTCTGAGATGGATCGTTCAGGTTCTCTACTCTAGTCCCTTTGGTAATTTGATTGTGTAGGTTAATTCTGCATTCAGGTTGTGACACCATTTATTGACAGAGCCATCTCCTGATGCATATCATTTGCAACTGCTCGAATAATCAAAGGATGCTCCACACAGACACAATGCCATCGGCGATGTGCCAAACAGCTGACCATGGCTACAATTAATTAAACGTAAGCCAGATCCTTTCTGCCCTGGTGATTGTCAGTGAGGGTAAGTAATTTGGTGTCACGGATCATGTATGATTTGTCTAATGTGACCAGATTGTGATGTTCTTTGAAGCAAAGAATTATTGGTTAAAACACTGCCATGAGACAAAGCGGCTTTGGTAAGTACTAAGGTCATGGAAGGTTGAAAGGCCAGATTGATAATGATAATGCAAGTTACACAGGGACAGCACAGGAGCCGGGCTAAAAGCTTCATCCGCACTTTGCCCATAGGCACACGCTGAGATAATCGGGGGTTTCTAAATGGACGCTCCCTCCGTCACCACATACTCTTTGCGATGACGAAGGGAGCGAGCGCTGAGAACATCTGATACACGTATTCTCAGCACGCACAGGCAATAGGAGCAGTCAGCCGCGCGTATTGCTAAAAGATGGCAGCAAAGTTCTAGCGGACCAATACACAGGAAAACCCACGTGATTGGTGCTCGATCAAGAATGAATGGGTCCGCCATATGCATTGAATTGGGCCGTAGTGACACCTATTGGTCAACTCACTGACAGTTCCTATTCACATACCGGAGTACCTTGTCCCTGCACATATCTGGGGTTCCATAGCCGAACTGTCATTATGCCAACATATCATCAGATCTAAGTGTGACCATAGAACTACCATCTCACATTTTAAAGGATGAGGGAGAGCACAAAAGAGTGAACAGGTTGTGGTTTCATCCATCAATGTCAGATTTGCCACCTCTTCTTTGGCCAACTAATGAGGATGTTCTGCACGTAGTTCAAGACCGATTACACAAAAACATGTCTTTCTATGCCAACAATACCTCTTTTAAAAAGATAGGGTAGGCAAAGTAGACGAAGTGATCGAAATCGTTCCCAAGGGGCAATCTGACGAGTGGAGTGCTAGTTGAGCGTGTGAGCCATTATTTTCACCATGTGTGACTAAATTCCTGCGAGAGCAACATTCTGAAATCAATCAGCTATCACCATCACGCGAAACATGATCATCGAATGAGATGGAAAATGATTTCTGTGTTGAAATGATCATCGGATGAGATAGAAAGTGATTGCTTTTTTTCAAATCGAAGTGTTTCGTGCAATTCTTTCCGTTGTAACACGTCATCTGCTCTCTTGCATGCCATGGTACTTTATTCCTGAGTTCAGCGTTTCTACACTTCCTAGGTACCGTGCATGGTACTTGATTGAATTGTGTACTAACAGCTTCCTCAAGAACTGGCAAACTTATGACAAAACGAAACACACTTCGTTCACATTCGATTTGCATGTTCTTCCACAAAGGACAAACTATCCTGCCAAAGACCTTTCCTGTGACTAACACAAGATGCATGTCTACTAATAAGGAAGTCATGCAAAGACAAAAACAGGTTCTTGCCCTCACGGAAGAAGATTTCTCAAGGCAAGATGAAAGTCTACACGCACTGCTTTGACTACAAATTGACAACAGCCCGAAGATCAGAGGCCGGTCTGATGGACCTGCAATTACTCAGCTTATATTAGATAAGGATAGAAGTCTCTGTAGAGGTTCCCAAGGAAAATCACTCGCACTATTCGTGAACCGTTTTTCTGATCCATGGCTGTTCCTCCGTGATGTTGAACCCAGAAGGAAACGTTCCCTTACCTCCTAATTTTCCCCTCCTATTTCATTCCTTTATTTCTGGCAGAAACAGCAGGTCATTTTTCTTTGCTCAAAGTTGTAGTTAATCTTTGGGCCCTTTCAGTCTCAAAACTAATATTCACAACACAGCAGCTGGTAGGTGAACCCTTTGACAAATACTCTCTTCTTTTCATTAATATCTTAGCCACCCATTCATTGAAGTTTATCTTGAAAGGAGAGCCACGAATAGCCAGTTCACCATCTTCCTTCCAAATACATGATGTACTCCATTTCACACCAGCAGTTGTCAAGGCAACTACAACCCTAAATCAGTGGTACCAAAAAAGACTGGGTGTGGTATTTTGTAACGGTGTTTAACGCGGAATTATAGGATCCTTTCTTGTTCGGGGTTGAGTTTTTCTAACCTCATTCTACATCTTAAAGGCCCTCTAGTCCGAAAGTGGGCGGGCTGACCAAACCTGGTTGCCACCTATTGTCAACTTTTGGTACTAACAAATCAGTAAATTAAATAATTTAAAATCGCGTTTCACAATTTTTTTTTGTTTGTTTTTGAGCGTAAAATCATAAATCTATTTCAGCTACAAGAATATTTATCAAGATAGATATTAAAAATAGATAACATTAATGTTTTTTTGTTATTTTTTTTTTGTTTTGGTATACACGGTGCTGCCACCTGTACGAAGGAGAATAACTATTATGATCAACCATGTAAATAAACAAACCGTAATGTTTACATTTCGTACTAGAGGGCCTCTAAACCAGTACAAAGACAAATCATTCTCCAGCAATCCACGACAAATTTGACACATAAATATGATTCTCACCGACCGTTTACTTGGAATGTCACCCTCAGGCAGCGATGCTGATAGATAAGCAATACCCAGCACAGAACTACCCCATTAATGCTGATTGATCGTTGATAAGAGATGTTTGGAGAACTATAAAATCCATTGGATAAATGGTTATGAGTAACTTACACAACCTCCTTTGCTAGCGGTGAAATCAATCAGAGAGAATATCATAAATTTTGAGACAATCATACACTGTTAGTACAAGGACACGACAGGAATAGCATCGTGTTACACAAGATATGAATGGAAATGGAGTAAGTTATCGTTTCTAAGTTGCCTTTTCAATGTCTGATATTTTCACATCAATCTTTGATTGTCATTTAGGTAAAGGTTCAGAACTCTATAACTCTTCACTCAATTACGCTGTATTCATAAATGTACATGTAATGTACATTTATGAACACAGTGTATAGCTCTTTTTTTGTTGCATTTGGGCCACTGTGTCTTTTCTAATAAATCAAACCAGAGCTTTATGGATGACAAAATTCCAGGGGCCGTATGCATAAAACATCTTAAGTGTAAAATTTCCCTTAACCTATTGTCCCAAACAAAAGATAAGGAAAATCTTACACTTAAGATGTTTTATGCATACGGCCCCAGAAGATTATTGAAGTCTCGAATTTGTTCTTGGGTTTATCGAAAGAACTTTGGTCCTCATATGAACGTTCAAGAACCTGTAAAGGCTTCTTTCAACCAACCGTCCAGGAAGACTACATGCATCGTACATGAACTAGTAGACACTGCCATATAGAGCAAGCATCAGGCCTCTCGTACCATGTCATAAGCGATCGCAAGCCTAAGGCAAGAACAGGTTGCTCAGTTAGATAAACACAGCATTGCAAATATTATCGCCTTCATCACGCTTGCAACAACATGCGAAAGATTACTTTAACACCAAAGAGACCAGTTTATCAGTATCCTTCACCCCAAGGCACAAACTTCATTGAAAAATATGACAAACTGTTGGCGTCCTATACAGAAGATATAGAAGATAACTGATCCATACTGCGATGTTCTGTATTTCTTATGACAACATGTCCTTGGGGAAGATGAAGGAACATTTTCGATCTAATCTTACCCTACCATCTGAACAGTCACAGGTCGTGTAGGCAGATCCTCTGATCCAAGATTGGTTGGCTTCGAGTGTTTGCTCGCGGATGCCACGCCGTTCGTACATACCAATATAAAGATCGATACGGCGGAGGTATGTCCTAACATGAGATGACCGAAGTTTCATCTGTGGTCATCAGCCAAGTCCTCGGATCAGCATACAATCCACACCCCACGCCGATGGCAATGGCTTGGGAATTCCCTGAGACAATGCATCAGGTTAACATTAAACATGAACCTCACAGACGTAATACTACCACCGCAGGGAGATGCGTCTGACTGATGATGTTCCACTTTGTATGAAAGATGTAGAGCGGTTTGAACCAAAGTCGCCACGCTGGTCTAAAAATCAATCAGCCTTTGCTTGCTTCTTATCACAGACACAGAAACAGCTCTGTTTGAAGAAGAAGTCTTGTTAGTCTCATTTGTCTAGACAATGAAAGATACTACTAGCACTATGGTGTCTGATATAACCAAGGGGGATAAAACCCTCGTGTTTGAACAATCCTGCGACGACTCCCTCAAAGGACGCCGAAGACGGTTCAGAGAACAGACCCTCTGGCAGATCATCTTTTCCATAAGACACAAGACTTATAAATAGTAATGTACTTCTTTATCATTAATGATTCAGTCACAGACAAAGTTAGTTGTAACATTTTCACCATTCACATGCGCAGCCATCCTTGTAGGACGTATAGAAGTGAATAGCAATGAATCGAAAAGAGGCCCTAGGCCATTCAACTTAGTTTTCCACCATTTTCCTCTGTCTCTGCCGAAGAGAGTAGCGGTTGGGTGGGTATGTTGGGTTTGTTAGGAACTATAGATAATAAAGTTGAGGTATTCGAGACTGATGTATACCAATGATCAGGAAGGAAAAGAAAACCTTGGAAAAGGATAAAAGTCACGCCATTGTTCCTTGTCTAGCAATCACGAACATATCACCATTAACTAGGACTTCATGAAGAACGCCAATACGATTCTATGCCTCGGGCACACTTCCAGTGCTATGATGCAGATCCAACAAAATAGGATGTACCTCAAGAGCATGTAGTTAGGTTAGGACAGCAAGCCATCCATTTGATTTCCTATGTCATTAGGGAGTCCAAAAAACATGCTGATGGCAATATGCCTCTCTGTACAAAAGGTAGAAGGAAGTTAAGGAACATCAAATGACCTGTCTTATGATTGCTTGGTGTGGCCTTTGAACAAGTGGCAGCAAATGGTTCTCAGAGGAGAGCAAGCCCTCCAGCCTGTCTCGGCCATTAGGGGAAGACGCTGATGTAGCTCTTCGTCTCCAAGGAAGGAGAGTTAATCCTGCTCTTGCCAATGCACTGATATTATTGCTTGGTTGTGTGCAAGGTTACAGATAAAGCCAGCTCCATTGGATCTTCAATAATCCATGTTCCACAGTAGAATGCCAATGAACACCAGGCGAACAACTAGGTGCAGTATGTTCTCCTGGGATTGGTTGAGGCGGTACAGGAGAATTTGCAGGTGATCTAGTCTCAGTCTTCTCCTCTTACACCGGGTCATAATATTACCGAGACATATCCTTGCGCTGACCACGCGACACGATGGGGACCAAAGACACTAAGGGATAAGAACAACTTGACTATCCAGTCAGGCTGCTGCAATAATGGTTTGCCATTATGATGAACCAACAAAACACAGAATATGGAAGTGTCACTTAGGTGGGCAAGCAGCTGACCAATGATCCCAAGCCTGATGGAAAACAAACATGGAGATACACCACTGCATGGGAGACAAGATCTATCTATTATGGTGATCATGATGAGTTGCCTAGAGTCAAGCACCTCCTCGACCATCCTCTCTCAGCAGGCTCGACCATCACATTTCTGGCTTTTAGTGGTAAAGCTGACTTTATGAGAGTGCTCCATCACAGCCTGGACAACTCGTTGATTTTCTTTCTACTGTCTCTTACCACAGCCGATATCAGTGTATTTCTTCACACCTCTTGGACTTCAATACCCGGCTTCAATACAAGATTCTGATAGGTGTGACAGGTAGAGTGCATGGCTGGTTATCTAGGTAAATAGTATCCACTCCATGACTTCAGCTATGGAGAAATGTACATGTAATTTGGATGTGACAGGTGGCGCCTTATTGAATATTACATAAATAGCGCCTTTGGGATGGCACCAGCTTCTACTCGTGATTGCTGTGGACCTGTGCAGAGTACCAGGATCTGGTGTTCGATATTCCAAAACTGTCTAGCAGTAGGCTACATCGGTAGGCCTGTGTGTGGCTAACTATGAATGACATGTCCTGATTAAGTAGCCGGAGGGAATTGATGCATTGCCTGTTCACATTTGGCCAAATCTGTTTCAACACAACATTCTGGGCTTTTGCGTCATATTTCTTCCAAATCTGTATCAACACAACAGTTTTGGGGTTGTGTGAACCGCACCCCGCATGTTCTTCACATTTTCAAACTTGGTGTTACAGGGATTGTGTGGAAAACTGGTAGGCAGTAGTCTATTTCATTTATTATTTATAAAGAAAATATTGGAAATGATAAATTATATGATATCAACCCACAAAATGAAAGGCCAACACTACTGAATTAATCAGTTTGTTCGATGAGTGCAAACAGCTGATAGTTATCCATGAGTTCGCATGTCAAGCGACATGGACAAGTTCTTGAGTACGACTCAGATTGCCCACTTCAGAATTAATACCCACTTCTGCCTTCTTACATGTCTTACCCTCTAGCCAATAGCAAATCTACATTCATGTACCACACTTGTGAAGTGATATCGGCGAAAGAGACCAGTACCTGTGCAGGGCCGGATCCAGGATTGACAGAAAGGGGGGAGGGCATAGCTCGGCGCCGCCCGACGGAGGTGGTGAGGACTGAAAGCACGAAGCCGAAACGGGGGGATCCCCAGAAAAATTTGACAATTTTAAGTGCTTTTAGATGCATTTTCCTGGCATCTGAGAGCAAAGTACTTGAATATTTATGTGATTAAATTTTTCTTGGACAAAAATCTCTCCTCTGCCAAAAATAGGGGGGGGGGCGTACCCCCTGGATCCGGGTGAGAGTAGGCCGGTGACGAAAATGAAATGAAAATGGCCAGGTGCGGAAAAACATTCTGTGAAGCAACAGCGCAAGGAAGCCTAATGGACCTGCGTGTACGGAAAGGCATAAGGATATGGGCTACAAGTAGACAGCAAGGGGCATGATGTACCTCACACAGTTGGCAAAGTAAAGCAACACGTTCCTCAAATAGTTGGCAAAAGACAGCAAAATGGGCCTGAAGCAGTTGGTGAAGGATAGCAACATGCACCTCGAGCAGTTGGCAAAGGACGACAACAAAGGCCTCAGGTGTAAGACAAGTGACGGTGGCACAGATTTCAAACTTCAGTTTTGCGGACTTCATGACGAGCAAGAGACACCACCGCTGACCTCGGGTTGATGACAAAGAAACCAGTAAACAGTCCCGGCCACATATGATGGGACCTTTATTCAGGAAGCGTGATGCAAAAAGGCTTAGAGCACACGAGTTCCCCGTTTGAACCCTTTAGGGACCCCTGGCAATACATGTATACCATCATCACCACGGTACGGTGTACAATAAATGCTTGAAAACCCGCGTATTGGCAATTTGTGTTGGGTTCCTTGACGTCCCAGTGGTTGTCAATATAAATCAATGTACGGATTAGCTCAATTTGAAATCAGGATTTCAAAGATGCTTTCATGGCATTTTATGAACCCTAAAAGGTTTCAAATGACAGAGTAGACTACATAATTTATATTTCATATTAAGTAGTCATTGAATTTAGCATTCCAGTTATTGACGATGCTCGCAAAAGTACAATCGCAACTGAGTAGGGATGAT
>NMRB01000061.1:484076-521336 GCA_002633025.1 Notospermus geniculatus
GGTGGCACAGATTTCAAACTTCAGTTTTGCGGACTTCATGACGAGCAAGAGACACCACCGCTGACCTCGGGTTGATGACAAAGAAACCAGTAAACAGTCCCGGCCACATATGATGGGACCTTTATTCAGGAAGCGTGATGCAAAAAGGCTTAGAGCACACGAGTTCCCCGTTTGAACCCTTTAGGGACCCCTGGCAATACATGTATACCATCATCACCACGGTACGGTGTACAATAAATGCTTGAAAACCCGCGTATTGGCAATTTGTGTTGGGTTCCTTGACGTCCCAGTGGTTGTCAATATAAATCAATGTACGGATTAGCTCAATTTGAAATCAGGATTTCAAAGATGCTTTCATGGCATTTTATGAACCCTAAAAGGTTTCAAATGACAGAGTAGACTACATAATTTATATTTCATATTAAGTAGTCATTGAATTTAGCATTCCAGTTATTGACGATGCTCGCAAAAGTACAATCGCAACTGAGTAGGGATGATGAAGGTAACGTTAGCAAAGGTTCCCAATAAAACAAGCCAGGGATTAAACTCTTAGCCTCATTCTTAGGCGTAATGTTGAATGTAAATGTGAAATATTTCACCGAGATTGTTGAAATTTAGTTGACTATCAGAATTTTCCGTCAGATTTTTCAACTGAGTTCCATGGACGACCAAAATGACTACATTTTTCTGACAAATCTAATTTTTAAGTGTTTTTTCACCATTTTATTCAATCAAATTTGTCAGGCTAAGAGGGTTAAGTTAGCAATATGAAGCACCCAGCAGGAATCTATTGGTGTTTTCATACATGTCATCATCCCGTATTGAGGTCATTTCCAATCACACGCTGGGATGTGATATTACTCTCGTATAAATAATAACCAATCCTATTTCATCTTCTAATCGGACAATTTCCATTTGAGAAATTATTGTCGATGTCCTGATCAATTGAAAATCATAATATTATTGGTTTGGTCTCTTATGCGACCATAATTGAAAAATCAGTGTCGATAGTGAGTGTAATGGTTTTGTAGATGGTATTGAACACTTCATTATTGGGCTACAACTCCATCTCAGCCCACCGCGGTGTTACTTAGTCTGTCCCAATAACTTGCCAAACTAATACTCTGAGGTGCATGCTGTGAGCAGTGGGACAGTGCAGTCTGTTCCAAAATACAATTTCAGTCATTTCCAGATTCCTGTGACAGTCACCAAGGAGAGTGTACAGCATTTCATGTTCTCAACTCATGATGATCAGACGGACCAACATCGTTCAAGTTCCCAATGAATTCTCCACCCAGTACCCCAGCACCTGCTTCTTAATCCATGTAACAGTCATTCTAAGTCAGCTTAGACCAGTACATCTTCATTCATTGCAAAAAATGCCATAAAAATTCGGTCTGAATAAGAAAACATTTCAATCACATGGTGCTGGGAAAAGAAACCTGCATGATTGATGATGACATTAAAGTTCCTTGAGACAGTGTGCATGGAGACTGCCATCTTGAGAACGAAATCAAATTTGAATGAAGTTAATGGTCAATAAATCCTAATCAACTGAGGCACTGAGAAATTGGATTCCCGAAAAGAAGACTTTAAAAGATGACGCTAAGAATCAGAATGGATTTGACTTTTGCATGAACTGATCGCACAGGTAATCGGAGATTGTGTTACTGTGACAGGAGCCAAAAGCCGATAAACAAAGGAAGCAGCCATCAATCAGAGCCTCTGTCTCAGATGACGAACTGGGATTAAAAGCAAACAGGGTCACGAATCTTGATTATATAGGCTACGGCAATTGGATATATTTTAGGGAAGAGGCCACGCCTCCCCCTCCCCCACCAAATCACTCACTCTTGGGGCTAAGGAACGATGTGATCAAGAAGAAGAGACAAATGAATGAACATCTGCACGAAATACATCTCAGATCTACAATTTACAAAACAGATCTTTTCTTCTTTTACACACCGGTATTTATCTTCCAACTAACGGAATTTTCTGCTTGATTTGATTTGATATCATGGAATTTAGAGCTTGATCGGATTGACGTGTTGCCAATCAAAATCAAAATCATGCAAGGCGCATGTGAACTCGTTCAGAAGTCATTTTCCTGTGTTGATGCAGCTGAGAAAGATCTTAAACTGAACTTCACTTCTGTAAGATTATTTTTGATAGCAATATGTCAGTGCCAACACAGATGATATAAAATGCAGGTTGCAGGTTGACCTGCAGGCAACAGTACTTGCAATGCATTTGACTTCACCATTGGACACTAACACTCACCCGACCCTGCAACCTGGGCCGACCGCACAGAAAGTCCGATAGTGCTACCGGCGCCTATCGGCAGTTAGTTATAACGCATTTTCCATTAACTAAACCGCCGATAGGCACCGAAAGAACTATCGGACTTACTGTGCGGTCGGCCCTGCACTTTATACCAACCCAGTGCCAACACAGCAACTGGGTCGGCAATCCAATGCTGTTGTTCAGTGCTAGTCCTAGGGGTGTTCCATGATTTTCACATCAGGAATTCACATCATTGAAGCTACTCTAGCTATTTCCAACAGCAGTTGATATTCACATCAACAATTCCTTGACTTACATTTGCCTCATGAAAGAAGCCATCTCAATCATGATGAATGAAGCAAAGTAGTTAAAGATTCACTACCTACGATTCAACCGATCTAATCGGCGTTTTATCATTCTGGCCACGAATCAGCATTTCCCATTTTGTTTGTCTATGGTCGAGAGAAAAACGTGCCAACTTTGATTCTCTGCCCGACATGCCTGATGAGGTTTCAGCTCGTATAGGACCCATCCACCACTCTCACTGACAGCAAGATATGAAAAAACACAATGGCACTATCAAGAATGATCTTTTTATAACAGAAATAAGGAAATTACATTTCACTGCACGCCGCCATGTCAACTCACAAATTATCAGTTAGCTGATGTATCAGGTTTTTCCACATGCAGCAATTTGATGGGACATGATGCAATTTCCTGGTGCTGATACAGTGGCATTTTGTGCACAGCTCTTTTGGGGATGCTTCTCGATTATCACAGATTTAAGTCCTTGCAGCTTGCTTTATAATCCACCATTTTTTCCATAAATGACTCTTCAGACGCACAGGGTCCATCGTAACTTGCTAAATGGCAGTACCTGAAATATTCTCTCATTTGAATATGGCGTAACTGACGCATTCACAAAGTACGGTACATGTAACCCACAAAGATCACTTTGTCTTTTCACCTTAGGCCATCAAATCATCCCAACACACTGCACCGGATTATGGTCTTTAGGGAGAGATTGATTTAACATCTAATCTGAACTGACAATTAAGTTGAATATCTTGCCTGAGGTCTCAACCAATCAGTTGTGTAAAGATTGTGAAACGCCCACTCAAATCACTCACGAACCTTCAAAGAAAAATACCATCAGTATTATTACGTTCTGGGTAATTACAAAAGTGGAAGAGAAGTCACACAACTACCGAAAAGTCTTTTGGTACAAGTCATTGGAAGTCCATACATGAAATCTGCCAACTGAACTTTGACATGCAACAAATACTCAGCAGACACTATTACAAATGCAACAGCGATGGAAATCTGTTACATACAGCCATGGAAGTCCGTTACTACTGAAGAGAGAGACAACTGGAATGTAGCCTAACCGCAGTATTCAGCTGAGCCAAAAAAGTTCGTATTTTCTTACGTTACCAATCTGTGATTACAGAATGCAGATTCAACTTTCTTATCGTTTACTTAATTGACTGATTCTGTGCCGCGTAGAAATCAGCTTAATCATGCTAATGCTGTGTCAAAAAGAGTACCAACGTTCTTGCACAGCTTAAATCACAGAAGGAAAAACCACAACATTTCTTAAGGTTCCACTTCTTCATCATGTGGCTGAACTGAGTTAGGAAAGCTGCTGATTTATGTCGGTTCAATAGTTAAAATAATTACGGATGGATTGATGAATGCCTGCACGCGATCAGTGCCATTCCTGACTAGAAACGTAATACGATTTCGAAGACTCCTTTGCTTGAATAATCGGTTTTGCTGTTGTTTTTCGCTCCATTTACAGACTTTGCAGTGAATTGTAATGCCGTTGCTAGACTGATTGGTGCCACAGTTTTTCAAGACTTGCAGGAACGCAACCGTGCGAAGACAACTTAGGGCTATTTACGGGCATGGAGCTACAGAACAACTGACAGCCTGAACATGTGAATAAGGCAAAAATGTGATTAATTTGCTACTAACGCTTTTTTGGAGACATTACACTTGGTCTGAGACTTATCGAATCCGATGTCTTTTAAAACCCCAAAAATGACGACAAAGAGAAGATTTTTCGAAAGGTAATACCTTTCGAAAGAAGATTTCTCGATACAGGATAAGGTATAATATCTTTCGAAAAATCTTCTTTTTGTCGTCATTTTTGGGGTTTGTCGTCTAAAAACACGAGTTCCCCATTTGGATGCAGAGATCAAACTTTGTGATGCACTTCGTATGGCAATGTATAGCATTAACATACATGTGGGGATCTGGCATCACCTTCACATGATGGAAAGCCCTTTTATTGCATTACAGCCACCTACAGGTCTTGCGAGGTCGAATTACTGGTTGTCACCAAGGAGTTTGCTCTTATTGTGAATAAGTAATAAACGTCCCGAATAGAGACGAAATGCATATGAAATGGCTGAGGGCAACGAACTGAAACCATAACAACATCACATTCCTTTTGTTGATTTNCATTTAGATTTACTGTTTTCTAAATGCAGTGTTTAGGTCATCTGTTCATTTCTAATGGAAAACTAATCGCGTTTAGATGTTTAAAAAGTGTTGCATATTCCCGTTTAGTTTCGTGTTTAGACTTTAGATTTACAGTACAACAAATGATATATTTCGGCATTTTAGGCAACAAGACGTATGTTTCTAGGCGGATAGAACGCCTGTCCTGATGATATGTTCAGTTATATTCACGTAATGTGTTAAGTTGTGTTTTGTTAAACACAAAACTAAACGCTAAACGCGTCACCTGGATTTACAGTGTGACTTTGTTCCTGGGTTGGCATGGAGGGACCGTAAAAACAATGCCGTAACCACGAAGCCTGCAGTGTAATTCCCAGTAAGCCCCACAGATTTCTACAGTAATACAAAGGTCATCACTCAAACCACCGAAGTCAGATGATATGGGGAGTTTTCCGACCTCCTCCACACTGACAACAGATAAATAGAACTGCTCGTACTTTCTACTTTGCTACAATTCAAATATTTCATTGGTGTGAGAGATGTTACATGTACAATAAAATAACACGGAAACCAGAGATAGATATCAAACCAGGTTAGTCTTTCCTGAAATGAGTCACCGTAACACCAGCAAAGGATCCATGTTATTTCAAATCTGCACTTTATCATTTAACAGAATAAAGCTGTTCTCAAAAGTTCTCATGTTGTATGTCACAGCTATTTTCATCTCATCTCACATGTTATTTGATGTGAAAAAATCATTTCGAAGAGCTGCTTCTGATACAAACAAGAAGAAGGAAAGTGAAATCCCCGAATGATGTGAACGTCACTTGTTCCCTCCCACGCAAAATGCACTGAGCTCTTTGTATGATCAGGTTCCTTCTAAGCCTATAGTGAGATTTTTTTGATGATCGTTTTGTAAATATCAAAGTAATATTTGCAGGATAAGAGTAGTGCTATCAAGTTATTTTGAACCTACTGCATGAGACGTTCACATGGTATCATGATAACAGACCAATCAGCCCAATAGATCGGCCAATTACTTTTTTCTTCGCGTCTAATTTCCTGGGCATTGCATTCTTTCTGTGCAATTTCATGGATGCCAGTATTACAGGAATCCAGGGTTGCATGCACTCCGTCGAACTAATTATTTAAATACCGAAGACAATTTGCGATATTCTCATTTTCCATCCTGTTTCTTCAGTTCTAGGGTAGTCAAAAAATAGAGCACAGAAGGCGACACACAAAATGATATGGGCCTGATAACCGAAGTGGTCCTCCAGAAATTTTGCAAATTTTCGACCCCAACCGGGGCCTTCTTCAGGCTGGCACTTTCTGGTAGCTCGACTTGAAAGTGCCAGCCTGAAGAAGACCCCGGTTGTGGTCGAAAATTTGCAAAATTTCTGGATGACGAATTCGGTTATCACATCATGTTCTAGGGTAACATGTACATGTGCATGCTTGGTGTTTCCAGGAACATAAAATACAGTAGTGCAGTATTGTTAGGTACTCGATTCCTAAACTGCTTTGGGGACTTATGACTTGCTTATTTAGAAAAAAGAAAGATATTCAGAAATATTGGAGGAGTATGTTTTTGTACATCATTGAGAGCTGCAAACCACAAAGGAAAATAAATCAAATGCTTTTGGACTATATTTTCCCAGTGCGAATGTAGCTGAGCTGCAATTTTTAAACCTTGTGATTCTGCATGTAAGAATGCCGGTATCCCAAAGTGGTCAACGTATCGTGTATTGATCACCCTAAGTTGGTACAGTATGTGAGAAGACTATAGCTTCCTCGTCAATAAAATAATCAATGCACTACATCTCTGTGGTTCTTCTTAATTGGATATCGCTGATAGTTTGCTCAGCTGTGGTTGGTGATTTCACTGAACGAACAGGTAGCAGAGATATGGCAGAATGTAATGTTACTCAACACGACTACAACTGTGTGGAAGAAGTCTTTTTACACCAGTTGATAGATCTACAACCAGACAAGAGTTCAGTGATGGTACGGTTGTTGAACGATTCTGATCTTATTGGTAAGATGCCAGCCAACAATGCCAGAGGTCCCATATTGAAATTCGTTGAGGGCATGGGTGAAGATCCTTCTTCATATTCTCTCTTCAAGGAGATGATCGTGATCTCATTACAGATGAAGACATGAATGAGATGATATATAATAGTGAACCCGTCGTCTCATGGGCGAAATGGAAACCCAAGGGCGGAGGCTGGTCTGAGCCTGGGAGGTGCACATTTTTGGAAAGGTGGAACTCCTCATGTAGACTTCTGACTAGGCGTGAAATTGCACAGTACAGTATGTTGAAGAGTAACAAACGACGGTCGTGTGCTCGGGGGGGGGGGCGAGCCCGGGAGTCCTCCCCAAGGATATTAAGGGTAGACGTTCCTCAAAACCTGATGTGGTATTTACACCAAAAGGCATTGGACGAAGTTACCCTCAGATATTTGGGAGGCATGGGCACATTGCAGAGAAGAGCATTCAAGAAACGGCTTTCCCTCCATAATGTGGCGCTTCCTTCTTAAGGACATGTTCAAACTAGGGAACATGGCTGACTGTGTCACCTAAAGTGGTAAAACAAGTTAACAGCATGGCCTGAACATCGTTTATCAGAAGAGGATGGGTTAAAAGTGGGCAGGACAATAATTAACGGAGAAGAAATGCCCTGATCAATCCGGATCAATACGTATCATTGCACCTCGTGTTCACAAGAATACCAATGATTGGTTGATCACTGTATTCACACTCCACGCTCATCAAAGATTTGTACTTATATAGAGAAAGTCCACAGTAGTGCGTCTGTCCTTATATATTGACATTAAAGGTGATCCTAAAATAGTGTTGGAAAAGTCTACAGATGAGGAATGGCGGTGTGTCGTTATGGATGTGCAAATAGACAAGGTATTTTTTCCATCTTACGAGGGATTGGGTAATCGACAATGGCAGCTTGCCCTATGTTCATTTTCAGAGTGAATGATAGCTGGTATTTACGAGACCAGAAGAGAAATGAAGAGGCTTGAGACCCAGACTCCATTGATTTACATGGGTGTCGAGTCTTCACGGTGCTGATGTTCATATGAGACTCTCCTCTGTTCAGACATGCGTCACCAATGGAGCCCCAGGCAGCAGTCAGTGAAAAACTTTCACGAAATATTCTTGCTTTGTAACATCTTGGCTTTATATTGGACAATTCATCAAGAATTGCATTCCCAAAGAAAAAAAACGAGACCGATCGATCTTTCTTCGTGAACCTCACTGTGCTGCAAAATTGATGAGTTGCTGAGAAAACCTGCATTTTTCATTAAGAAGTCAATGATGATGGAATAGTCTGGCTGAACAGTTGAAGTAGATGTATGGTAAGAGGTGTCAATGAAATGTCATCAGGAATTCATTAATGTTGTTGCTGCACAATATAATAATGCAAACAATGTTTCTAAAGAGTGCTTTGAATCATTGCAAAGCAAATACTGTGTTTTGGAACCCATGCAACTAAATTAATGTTCTTCAGATATTTTCGCTTGCATTCCTGGGTTGTTTTCAGCAGCTTCTGATGCTGATTGCAATTTTTTCGGCTTCGTTCTTTTGAAAAATTGCAACGATGCGAAATATGACAGGGGAAACGTTCGTAGTACGGTTACAAAAAGCAATTGGTGACCAAAAAGCAATTGGTTGCAGCTGTATAATTTCGTAATAGCAATCAATCCTACATTTGAGGTCATACACAGCACAATTTCACTCCCCATTACAAGTGCACCTAATTAACCGTGAAATTGGGATGGCATGATCAATAACTCCAGTATTGGAAGAATCATGCACAGTCAAGATACTGTTTTTGCATTGAATGTCATATTTGATGTTTCTGTATCCCTTGGCCATCTTAGGCAGTCTGCAGTTATAAATGCCTTTTCTAACACTGGACCTGCTTCCATCTGCTGACACGGCAGGTTTGTACCGTAACTGTTTTTGTTCCGTTTGTCGTGCAAGGCACAACCATCACTTCCAGTTGCCTCTAAATACAGCCCTTACACACCAACAACTGAAAGACCTGCACTGCTGTGTCTTGATCATGTTATCGAACTTTATACACTCGGCCCCAGTGTGTATCCGACGTCCCGGTCTCCTACACACTGGCACATTTGGGGCTCAAAAGCCGGTAACACCACTAGATGGCACTCCACTGGGCTCCAGCCAATCACCACGCTTTCTCACTCATAATTCCCGCGGAAATTACTTCCAGGAAAAACCCAACCCTGTCCCCAGGGGTATAGTTCGCTCAGACAACCTTGGACCACTCGCCATATTGTCAGAAAGCGAACGAGGTTGGGAAAACCCAAGGACCCGTGCTGCCACCACGCGGTCTTCACGACTGTTAATCTCTAAAAGAGCCAGACGCGGAGTGTGATTTACCGAAGGGGTGAGCCCGTAGCGTCTGGCAAGCGAGACTACGAACTTTATGGCTACAACAGAGGCTTCCTTATTTATGACCTTCGGATCTCAAACATACTAACGTGATAAGGGGTCGCTGATCAGCATGACAAAATCGACTGATCACTACCTCATGCAATGCCTGATCATCAGCTTATATTCATAGATCACAAAAACCACTGTATGTACATGTATACAGTATACATGATTCAGGAATTGATGTGATAAGCTCATGCATGACAAACTCGGAAACACATTCTGTCATTCTTGTGCATCTAAGATTTGCCTCCACTTCTGGGAGCTCCACCATGAGGCATGCACCTTGGGACTACACTATGCACAGGACAGGAATAGGTTATTCCTGTGACTCAATTAACCTTGCATTGTTACAGCCCTTTGTCCTGTGGTGTAAATATTGAATGAAGTGTAAGCTGATTGCGTGTTCGATCACTTCACTCAAAATACATGTACATGTTCATTTCGTATAAAACTCTTTCCCTTCACCACACTGACGTTTCATCACCAGTGGATTAGGATAATCCTTTATGTACTTGGAATTCCTTTGTGTCTACTCGGACAGTGGCCGGGATTTAAAGCAAGGGGGTGAACATGTATTTGTCAGTGCACAGGTGGCGACCAAGACTGGCGGTCTGTACTCACGGAGGTGCTCCTGTTGGCCAGAGGGCTGTTGTGGCGTGCGTGTCTTCTGAGACATGGGTTGTTCCTGGCGTTGGTGCCGCAGAACATTACTGACTCTCTCCTGGGTTATGATTTATGAACTATCTTTCCTTTTATTTTCAGATTTGTAAGATATGTATAAATTCATTGTAAATACCCTATACTCTTTTGGCTTATAATAAATGTCTTTCGTTGTACCAGTACATGTAGTTGTTTTGACTTAACCCAGAGAAGCTTTGATTTGGCCGATCGGTCACAGAAACCAATTTAAATGTTTATCCTAAAGTGGTCATGTATATTCTTGTTAAATCTGCAATCCTTCTCCCCGTTTGTCAATAGAACGGCCATACCTGTCAGGAGTGAGCACAGAACGTAAGTAACATTCCTTTCTTTGAAAACAAAATATGAAAGGATTCGCTCAGACTGCGCCAATTTAACAATTACAGCAACATACTCTACAGGGAGAGCATCTGGAGTAATTTTCCTTCCGCTTGGCAATAACTACCAATAATTCAGTGCATCCACCTGTGCCTTCCTCAGGTATAGATGTTTTTACCGTCCAATTGTTCTCTTGCTAAAGGGAAAGAAGTAAGAAACTGCAAAATGCAGAGCTTTTGCTACAGCTCAGACACATCAGTGTTAAGACGTATGATGTACGCCTACAGCATCATCAATCTACTCCTGTTTTATTACCATCGAAGACAATTTATGTTTGAGGAACAAAGAAAATGCAGCAAAGTGTAAACACTATGATGTAGGCCTATGATGTCATTGACTTTTTCAGGAAATCTAATCCGTTACTGTTCCCAGGCATTAAGTTTTTCTTCCCAATGGTTCACAGCTTGGGTATAACTCTGCTAACTTAAGTATGATATATGTACGTCTACATGACTGTATGGTATCATTGAGTGAAGAAAGGGCAAGGAGGGGTATGACTCTGTGGTACAGCAGTCAGGTTCTTGGGGTTCCCATCCTCCTGGAATGTCTTCCTGGTGAAGGACACATGCAGGGTAGGCAGATAGAGAGGAAGGGCAGACAAATGACTGCACGGCGTGCGCATTATGCAGACCTGTATTGTTTACCAACTGACAAACACGGGGAGTGCGTGCATTCGACAGCATGTTGTCTGTTCGGTGGGTAGGTGGGGCTATCTNGGGCGAGGAGGGGAAGGGGCCGGGCGGGGAGGGGAGGGGACTTTTTTCAGAGATCAGAGGAAGGGCAAAGTGGTCGAGCTGGATACGGATCCATCAATACTGCCTGAACAAAAAAAAATGGTGGTGACGGATACGGATCCATCGTACCAGTCCGAAGCAAGCAAAAAAACCTGGGAAATATTTAACTTCATCACTTCAGAATAAAACAGTCTTCAAAAGCCATCGTAAGTTAACGTTTTTGAAACTATCTAACCTTTCAGACCTGGATACAAATATTGGCTATATGATGGTACTACTTGATTTTGCAGTGATTGAGTGGTTTTCTTGGAATCGTGTCTTAATTGAGTGTGGAAGAAGATAGAAAGATAGAAAGATAGAAATAAAAATGTCCTACGTACCCAATGATATCAAGATGCATGGTCCCTACGTTGACAATGTAGGGACCATAAATACGTCAGAGTAGATTACTGGATAAATTCGATGTAATATATTTTCTTTCTTACATAACTTAACGCAACTAATGACATCAGCATACGTCAGCCAGGGAAGACACTGAAATGTCATCAGCAGGAATAGAGTCATAGTTGTGCAAAAATGTACCTCTTTCTTTGAGTTTGGTGTAGTTCTGTTGAAGCATTCCTTTCCCATTATATCACCATGTCACTCTGTCTTTGTGACATTTTTGTGCACCGACGTGGGATGCTGCTGCTCGGTTGCATTTTTGTCTATCCTTTCCTGGTACAGGCCCGGTCTTCTAACACTGTGGTCTCCATGCAGCAAACGAACCACATGTAATAAGTCATAAGAATCTCATGCAGAATACCTCATGACGTCAAGACTGAAAGGTTATTTATTCAGCCTACTGAGACAACTCCTCGCAGTTGAAATCAATTTATTCACAGCCTACTGCTGGCATCACTGAAAGCACCAGACAGATCAAGGCAAAGCTGGCCGCCTACTTCTTTACTGCAGCTGCTTCTTAATCATTTTTTTTCTAAAACATGTTGGAAAATTCTGTGAAGGAAATAATTTGGTTGTCTTCCACACAAAAGTACATATTGATCATGTCCTATCTTGTTGACAGTTCCACACACCGAACATGTCTCATCAGAACATTAAATGATACTTATTCTTGGCATCCACACCACACTTCTCATTTCAACACTGGGGAGACATTCATGAACTTAGGAAAAGTGAATATGGTGCAGAACCATCACTTCGTCCCATTCCATATGCACTGGGCATTATGACAAATGAGCCAGAGATTGTACAGTGAACTGTGTACACGCAAATTTATGTCGTATGGGATAGGCCACCATTCCTGCGAAAAAGTTTAAGACATGCAAAAGTACATTCTACAGTTTGAGGAAAAGACTTTTCGTACCAGTTAGAACACGACCATGACGACATTCAGGCATGTCAGGCAGTTCATAATTACATGTACACAACCACTGGTCTCTACTGGACATTTACGAGAAAAAAAAGTATTTCGCTAGAGAAACATGTTTCGTGTGTTTATGTACAGACACTTGTCTATACCTTTAGGCCTAATCGATGTAGGTAATTATAGTTCAACTATGGTGAGATTTATGACATTGATTAGTTGTATGTGCAAAATCTGAGTTCACTGTGAACGTAATCGTTGTACTTATTGTAAATCAGCGTGAAATTAAAGTTAAGCCCATGGCCTTTAATGCTAGCCTATGCAAAACACAGACCACGAACCATGGCATTTGATTTAGAAGAACACAGAAGGTGCATTAAATCATACATGCAATTTGCTGTCTTCCAAGAAATTAAACGATCATAAAGATCAATTTAGACAACCAGAATAGTCAAATAAATGTGATTTTTGAAGTAGATGTACAAATTAGAACCCACTGACAAGGTTCACGTATTAAGTTTTTAGGCTCCATTAGCCAAAATGGATCGAATGCCTCCGGCAGCCATTTGTCTTCCTACAAAAAAAGCTTCGGCCAGAACATATACAGACTGCCTAGAAAATCACTGCGACCATTAGTCCAGAACGTTGAACACTAGTCTTCTGGATAGATTACGAAAGTTGCATGAGGTGCTGTAATTGTACCCCAACGGTTGGCCTCCCTTTGGCATAGCAATTAGGCCAATAACCAAATAATCACATTGAGTTCTTCTTCGAAGGTCTTGGTGATCTTCACCTTGTGAACTCTGACAGATTGTTGCTGTCATCCCACTCCACCCGGTTCACCAGTGACTGACATACTTGATCAGGTTAGCACAATGTCATCTCACTAAGGCTATTTTCAAAGGGCTTCTTATCACCTATTCAATAGAGCACTAGATGAATACGTGAATAAGAATATCTACCAACTTCTAAAGGAAAGCTGATCATGTGCACCATATTTCAATTCGCCAAGGTGCTGATGGATGGAAGTGAGTAATTGGTTTTAGCACTGCAATGTTGATAGAGTTGAAGCAGTAATAAAGGTGATGGTATATTCCCAAGCTAGACTTGTTCCATAGCAACGGGAAATGACATACATAGTATAGGGACGCTGCATGCTGTTGCTTAAAGTGAATTTTAATGAGAAATTTTATCAACTTGCATTTTATGATCCATAACTTTCATCATCAGTCATGTCAGTTGAGTATTGCGTATAGCACCTTTGCATGAGGAGCACACCCTTTAGGGAGAGAATTTCCATCCCGTTGATGCCTTACCCATCGGGACATCAACAAACCTCAGTATCACCATCAACATCATATGCTGCTCTTTGACTAAAGACGCACATCAATGTTTCCAAAACAATAAATGACAGCCTCCCTGGATATTCCAGACAATACCTGGAGGGCTTTATTCATGCCAGCAACATAGGGGTGGGCTCAAATGAGATGAAGGTGCAAGTTCAGTGTCTCATGTTTCTGGACGCTCTGGCATCTGAACTAAAATGTGTACATCCCCAACTGACAGGGGCTTAAGTTGACATAGATCAGCAGAAAGGAACGTCATTCAAGTACACTTGGCATACTCAGTCAGCAAACTAATCCATGCTGGACTTCATTTCCTTCAAACAAAGAAAGAAAGGATTGAGATGAGCCATCGATCTGTGATAGAGCAGCCTCCAATGAATGAAAAGAAGGATACAACATCAGAGATCTATACACTAGTATCAGGCATTTAAGATTGTCTCTGACTGGATGGAGTGATAGAAATGATCATGAAAGAGTGACCAGCGATGCTCAGGGCAATATGAAGCAGAGTGGGTCTAAGTATTTTGCTGTGAGCTGTGGGATATCCCATGGTTCTCCAATACACTTCTCGTATGTGTCTCTTGTTCGGCCAGGAAAGGGCCACTGGGCTCTGGAACCATTTCAGCAGTGATAGAAAGTTTCCTGTTTACTGAGTTTACATCAACCACTCTCCCACCAGACTTAAAACACAACCTCAACAAGAGAAAGACCGCAGCTTAAAGTTTCAAAAAAGTTTAAAGGGGATACTAACATCAATGCCAGCAAAAGCTGTTTGTTGGCTGAAATTCTTTTAGCCGATATTACATCAGTAGGTCTCCCTTTTCATCTCATACTAAGTCTGCAACTCTATTTAGAACAGTCAAAGCCAGCCTCTGAAATTAAATCAGAGATTCTATTGGAAATTGTACTAAGGAAATGTACACATTCTTTGCAAATAAGATAAAATGTTCAATTGCATCTAAACCAATTTCAAAGTTTGCACATGGACGGATAACTTCAAAGGCACACTCTTGTGCTAATGGCTTAGAAAACAGAGCAATGAAATCCAACAAAACCAGCCGTGTATCGATTGAATGATGGTAAGGTAAATGGTTGAAATTAACTAAGGAATTTGAAGAAAAATGCCTGTCTTCATGAGTGAGGCCGGTCGGCTTGTAGCAAAGCCAAAAGCAGATAAGGCTGTATCTAATTTTAACGTGTTCAACATAAGTTTTGCTGTTTTTTGTAGGTTTAGCCCTGCTGCGAGCCAGCTGAATTTCCACAAGCAATGATAAACCTGACCGGAATAACCACAGCTCCTTGGAGGATATAGGTCAAGCCATTTACTGACGAGACGCTACTTCCCAAAACATATCTTTGCCATTGGCGATACTCGCATCATTAACATTTTTTGGTGTCATTTTCTGCCCTGTGCATATCCAGTGGACTTCCACGGGCATTAGAAAATTGATTGGCCGTAGCCTCCTTGAGGGTATACGTCTTGTTTTACCATTTTTGTTGATCGAGTGTACTTCAGTTCTCAGACATTCTCTAGTTCTGCTTCTGGCGATACCACAACAGACTTTGGTTCAACGTTCAGACCTCAGCCCTGATCTGAATTAGCTCCCCCACATATGAATAAACAGTATTCCTGTGTTCCTGGCATTCACTTGGTTAACAGTAGGCTAACATTTAAAAGTTCTGGGCCCATATCCATAAAACCTTGCCAGCTTATTTGGTTGCTATAGTTGTGTGCATTGGCCTGTACAAATTGGCCACTTTAGCAAGTAACCAGCCAGGCCCGGCAAGGTTTTATGGACCCTGGACTTTCAACTTGCACACCCCTTTAACATTTCCTAGTGTCCTTTCCTTCATCTGGTTGAACAACTGCCTCGTGACTTCCTGTTTCGATATCACGCCAGACATTATTTCATTATTATTATTTTCAATATTAGCAAGAGTTTATCATGGAAGGACAATTTCCCATACAGACAATACGACAATTTACAATACGGATATGACTCTCTTGATGATCGGACAACATGCAACTTAACAGCTCTCTGATGTTGCAGAAAAGTAATCCGCTATAAATTTACAAAATGAGAGAACTACAGAATATTGCCAACACTGCAGCACCTAATTTATCACCAAGAACAAAAATATCCAAACAAATAGAGACCAACATGTTAAGTGCAATAGAACCCCAGTTCCAGAACTGCATCAATAATTCAAATACAAATGCTTCTATCACTTTAGGAAAAAAAACGTCAGTGAAATGCATTTCCCGTGAGATTTTGAAATTTCAGCTTGAACAGCTGACCATTACGAAGTTTGCAATACTTGACATCATTGGAGAAGTTGATAACAGTATACATGGCAACTCATTTATTGGCAGAGGAAAACTCCTTTCTGGCAATATTGGTAACCTTGGAGAACTGCCGAGGCAATGAATACAGAATACAGTTTCGCCAGAGTGAGTGTTTGTTTGCAGTGCTGCAGGTGAAATACTACATGTAGTGTGACAAACAATTCAGATGTTATTGGTTTGATTCTTGGTCACAAAGTTCCTTTTTTCAAGGGAAAGGTAACAACTTTCGCACGACTATATTGACCATCGGATTATAGGAAATTCCCAGTTCTCCTGTTCCACATTCACATCAATTTGTAAAAGACCGAACAAATAGGCAGCCTTGTCTATCATTCAGTTGTAACTTTCACAACGTCCTGTTTTTGAATGTATGTAGATGCTATTGCGAACTACTTTGTATGCAGGACAGCCCACTCTGAGCAAACTACAACTCTGCACTGAAGGGGAAAGCACCTCAGAGAAATTACTGGAGAGAAGAAAGTGTGTAATTTACAGCTCAGTACTAATTGGAATGTTGCGGATGACAACTTCAGATTTATTCTCATAGGAAATATGCAACACTGCTTCCTTGTTAGCAGAAATCCTATTTGAGGTATTAGTTTATCTACTGATGTCATAAATTATTGAATGGTAGCAAAAGCTTGAACTAGAGTTCAGTTGAGTCTGCATGCAGACTCTGGAGTCTCCGCCACGCGTGGCATGTCACACTAGGCCTATAAGAGACATGCACGGCCATTTTGACTTAATCCAAGATACAGAATAGCACAAAATTGACACACAAAATGATAATAAGCAAGAAGTCAATCTCCAGAATTCACGAATTTTCGACCCCAACCGGGATCTTTTTCAAGTGGAACTTTTCTAGAGTTTCAGATTGTAAAGTTCCACTTGAAAAAGACCCCGGTTGGGGTCGAAAATTCGTGAATTCTGGAGATTGACTTCTTGCTTATTATACTTTGACTTAAGTATGTTTATGAATATGGACCCTGGCCTTTGCAATCAAAGAGTTCGAAGAAACGCCCATTAACAAGACTTGCCCTTGCCCCTGAACAGCATTCTCTGGGTCCTGCATGGGAAGATGGTAAACCCCATTCTCTGGGTCCTGCATGGGAAGATGGTAAACCCCCTGCTTGCTGAAGATATCAACAATAATGAATAAACAACCTCGTATTGTGAAGAAGAATGAAACAGAAAGATGCACGTTGCTCTATGATAAAGCTATCTTGGTAATATTTGCTGTAGAGAGTAAGATTCAGATTGTTAATACGAGAAACAACTAGCCTTGAGGAAAATTTCTTAAGTAACAACATAAATATATATGATATAAGATATCTTTATGGGAAGAGAAATGCATTGATGTGAGATACTTTTATGACTGCACATGAGTTTACCAATTCATTTTGAAAGGAACCTGCAAGGAGAGAACTTTGGGCTCAACGGACTTGAGTCGGTGTCTGAAACGAAGTAAGGGTATGCATCACTGGTTATTTCACTAACGGGAGATGGAGTATGGAATCTATGACCTAAGTGCAGCCCAAGGGCCAGCTAGGTTCGCTTAACATAGGTGAAACTGGTGAATATAATGGCAAAGCGTTCTTGAAACCTTTCTGTTTGTTGTAAAGTACCGGTATTACATTTATGCAGGTAGGATGATCTTAAGCAGACTTGGTGAGATGAATGGGCACCAAGGAAGCGGTTTGTTTGGAGCGATTGCCGAAGGATGTAACACATGTTGAGAGAAAAATCCCAGATCTGAGCTTGCTTTCGTCTTTTGAAGCAGAAACTAGGCTTTTCTGATATTTCCATGCTTGAGTGCCCATGTTTTCAGACTATTATATAAGGAAAAGTACGAATTCCACTTCGATTTGTTGATACATGTAACTTCCTAAAAGGTGCACCTAGTTGAGATTCGACTAGTCCCAACAATTTTGGAAAATTCCGGATTTTGGAAAAGAAACCAATGAATAAGAACAACTCTGAATTTAAAAATATCCTCATTTTTTATCACACAGTCTAAAAGTGCAAGATGCTTATTATTCATGGATTCCAATACGTTATTCCATAATGGGCATGAACAGACGTTATCGATTTTATAAGCAGTTCTCAAAAAAGAAGGTGCCTAAATATAACGCTATCTCTTTGTTGGTTGATGGAATAAAGTTGAGCGGATGAGAGTGTTGCGTTGCAAATTGAGGATGTTCGATTCCTTTTTTATCTATGAGTTTGCACTGATTGACCAGCAAAACAGTTTTACTGAGATCGATATAATTCATCATATAACTTCAACAGATTACTATACGTAGCTGTTTGAAATAGATTTATAAGTGTGAGGTAACACGATAAACTGCATACAGGATTTATCCATGCAAATACTCGCGTAATAATATCTGATTTTTTCCCCTCAAATTTGCATGGTTTGAAAAACACACAACTGCCGAGAGAGGTGGAAAACAGAGATATTTGAGGTGGCATTTGGGTGGTTGCCAGGAAGTCTCGGCCAGAAGGCAAATAGATGGATATTTCTGCCCTACGGTTTGAATTTTGTGTGACGATGAGGGCCTAGAGACCAGTGGGGATTATATTCATTGTCATCAATCATCAGTGTTTAAGGTTAAGACGCCAATGACCAATGGGATATTAATGAACAATCTCATAATTAAATCAACTGTTATCAAAAATTAATCGACAAACACTCGTCTCCAATCTGTTGATAACATAAGGCGGGCCATTTGATCTGTGTTTTTAAGGGGGAATATCCAGACTGAATTATTGTCAGCTGACTGTATTCCGGTCAGCAGATATTGATAAACAAGGCCTGTCCCATACTTGGGGGCACTTTGGCGGAAAGCATGCTGATATTACCATAAATTATCAAACTTGACCCAACAACACTCATATTACTATATTTGCCAATGTTATCAAAATCAATTTATCAATGCACTTGTACTATGAAATTAACATTGTCCTTATGGCTGTCTCCTTGAAAGGGGAATCCGTCAAGTTCAGTCATAAACAAGGATATTTAGAGCTCATTCAAAGTCTAGAAGGCTGAAAAATGCTATGATACATGACAAATGTCAAACGAAACCTTGTTCCTGACTGTCTTATCAACACGTTTTCGTGCCGATCAGCATGATACTTCAGGTTCACATAAACACGTAGATTACATCATTTCTATCACCATTCTGCGCAGATAGGGGAAATCCCTGCTCTCCAATAATAATCAATTCTGCTCTCACTTTCTTTTTAGTGTAAATTAGTGCAAAATGTTGAAAACCTATAAATAGATTTTTTTCATATTAATTTAGTTTTCAAAGTTTTCTGGTACCTCAAACTGTATCACTAAATTGATAAATAAAAGTACAAGTACTCTTCTAGTAAATTTCGCATTAAGATTCGGTTTCTTATTCTAAAGAGTTTTTACCGTGCTCATCATAGTCCATCAATATAACACATACATATGACTAATATTGATGACTGAAGTCATGTGCTGATTTGGTATCTGGTTTAAACGGGTCAACTAGCCCTGAATTCACATGTAATAAATTCCAAAGGGAATCACCATGCAAAATATAATATCATATCAACAGGCCTATGAGGTGAACACAAAACTCTCACAACGTCCCTTCAGGATATTGGGTAACTTATGAAAACGCTAATCGACGTTTGTTATGCATGAATTAATGGCTTTTCTAGGACACTAGAATTAGGCTTCGGATTTGACCTAGGCATAACCTCAGCTAGACCACCATGATAATAAACTTAGAGTGGGTGTCATGCAACGGTATTAAGCTTCTTGAACAACCACAATTATAGCATTAATTTATATGAAGGATTGGGTTTTGATACTTTGGTTGGAATATATTTTATGTTCCACTGTAGCCTATATGACTTTCAATGTCAATACAATATTATCAGTGTTTAACCATATTTGAAAGTAATTCAATATGCCCGTCGTTGGTTTTGTAAAAAAAGCATGATAAGTAAAGTCAATAACTCAGAACACGTATAGTATGTTATATCGATTCATACGTGTACAACTGATATAAACAACTTATGCTATGTCTTTAAATGTAATTTATTGAAAAAAAACAGGGAAGATGAACTGCAAATGACTGATGACAAAGCCTTTAACTAGATGACATGTCAAGGCTGTAGATAAATTACACAGCAATTAAACAGGAGCCCTCATTTGGCATGCACTGACTCTATAATACAGTACCATAGCTGTTTTAGATTTAATGAAGAGGCCAGGTGGCACACTGCCATCTCTTAAAAAAGGCCTGCACACACTAGGCCTACTGAATGACCAATATTTTTCACACTAGGCATATTATATGCTCTTCATACATATAGGGCCTATCAAATGACAAACGAATATTGAAATTATATGTATTCGATGGAACATTGGTGTAATAAGGGTCATTGCAGGAGCGGATCGAAGTATGGTGTGTGCGGGTGGGGGGAGGTCCCAGGGTAAGGTCCTCAGTGCACAGCACACAACAGAAGACATTTTTTGCTTGGTTGAACTTCCATTCACCAATCAATGACCATCGGTGTCAGATAAGAACGATATTTTTCAAATTTCAGCCCTCTGACCAAAACTGACTGCAATTGCGGCTCTTATTTGGCTCCGACGACACGAAGACATAACAGGTTGGACCAATCCAGTTATCATAAATCCACTAACGTCAGATGCTGTCTCCTCTGCAAAATGCTAAATGGACTGTTAGGAAATTACATTGTCAAGTACCCCNGGAGAATGGTAGAATGGATACAGATAGAGTCCAAAAGTTAGGATTAGGGTTAGGATTAGGGTTGGGGTTAGGGTTAGGGTTGGGGTTAGGGTAAGGGTTAGTTAGGATTAGGGTTAGGGTTAGGGTTAGGATTAGGGGGTTAGGGTTAGGAGTTCCCATTCGGCAATGTTGGACTCTATCTGTATCCATTTTACCACTTACCGTCCGGAATGGTCCTGAAAGAATCTGAAGCTTCAACACTTGTAACCTCTCATTGGTCATTCAGGATCTGGTATCAATGAATAACAAAGAGCTGGTCGTCTCTGCATTTCAGTTCTTAATAGGCTTAGCCTAATGAATGCATTGTTCATTCAAAAGCTTGATAGGCTTAGCCTAATGAATGCATTGTTCATTCAAAAGCTTGAAAAGCTTAGCCTACTGAATGCATTGTTCATTCAAAAGCTTGATAGGCTTAGCCTAATGAATGCATTGTTCATTCAAAAGCTAGCCCTCCTTGAATAACAAAGAGCTTGTCTATTGTGTATTCAGAGTGAGACGTCCATGAAAAGACTTATTTACATTGTCCATTTAAATTTGGCCTCCATGAATAACAAAGAGCTTGCCTACTCTGTATTTTTAGACGTCCTTGAAAAGACTTTATTTCAATGGTCATTCATAATTGCTAGGCCTCGATGACTACAAACAGCTTAATTATCCCATGTGTAGACGTCCAGGGGCCATATTCATGAAGCCTTCGCAACTTTGAGTGCACGCAAATCTATTGTAAGGCAGTCAGTGAACAATAGGGCATGTGGAGCCAAACAATAGACCTGCGTGCACGCGAAGTTGCGAAGGCTTCGTGAATATGGCCCCAGGAAACCTTGCCAGCTCAGTTTACATTTTTCGTTCAAAACTGGGCCTCGTTTGCCCACTGTGAATTTCAGGAGACAGCCATGAAAGGACTCAATTACAATGTTCCATTACAATGTTCATTCACAAGCAAACATTAGGACTACTGTATTTCAAACAATCCATGAAAAAAGAAAATGTACCTCGAATACATGGAGAACAGCATTGGAACTATGATCACACCACAGATCTGTGTACATTGTAGATTAAACCCAGGATAAATACATCAAACGCTGTGGGAGTGATATGATTGGCAAACATTCTTTATCGATTACCATGCTTCTATAAAGAAACGTGTCCTTTGATGTCCTCCATAAAACAAAGCTTGGATGATCTACGATATCATTTTTACGGAGACAAGTATAATCTTCTTATTGTTTGTTTCCATGTAATATATCAAAGAAAAATAAACATTCTTCCAAGTGAAGAACAAGAAACGAGTTTTAATTATGCGTCTGATAGCTGAAGCGGGCTATCTCTCTTGTTTTTAATTACATGCAACATCAAGAAACGTTTATCGATTTCCTGCATTGGAAACGCATCAAGTATCCAAGGTTGACGCTGATGACTCGCCAACAGGATTTCCAGGGCTGGGATACAGAGATGCTGGAAATCATAATTTCTTGGTTTGACATTCAAAGTGTGAGCTGGCTATACTACAAGTACATTCGTTTATCATCAAGGAAGTTAGAAGTAGACAGCAAAATGTCACCTACCTTTCAACATCAATAAGGTGGACAGTGAAACAGAAGAAAGAAAAAAGAACATTACAAATAATGTATGGTATTTTAACACTCTAGAGTCATATTACTCATGGCTGATTTTCAGGTAAGGTACATGTACAATGCAGTACAACTCTGGACTCATTTGAAGAAATTCTGTTGGATGATACTCACACCATATCAGAAAAATTCCAACAACCATCTTTACTGGTGTAGTAAGTACCATTAGTGGTACTGCCCCTTGGGTACGGCCATCATGCCCCACTTGAGTCTGATGAAGCCATTACTCAGCAAATGGACCGAACATCTGCGTTTATTGATTGACATGACCAATTACTGTTTTGGATGATTGACACTCATGTTACTTGATTGTTCACGAGGGAATCTTCATATGTCATCACATCAATTTCAAAAATAATGAGAAAAATGCAGATAGGCCTACTTGATGCAAACTTTGCCTGCTTCCAAACACAAAGCATGAAGTGCAGTGACAACGCTTTGTCACTTTGTCACCCCCCCCCCCCCCGCATACCTAGACGGTGAAATTGTCTGAGGGGGCTATCCAGACCCTGTCGACATCTTGTTGTCTGGTGTCTGACTAAGTCATTCAGTCTATTAGGAAACCCGGCCACAGTAATTACTATCATTATGGGTCTTTATGCCCCCGGTCCGGTATCAACAACTTGGTATCGGCAATGACATCATTTGGACGGCAGGGGAGGATGTTGGCGATGTTCCTGGGGGATCTGTGACGCCAGCATCACCGGTATTTTAGGAATAGAATGACTTAGATGGCTGAGAAACATGGATCATTATTTGCGGGTTACACCAAGGAGGGGAGTCTGGTAGTGGTCTCCGTTGGGATGGGGATTGTGAAGGATGTGGAAGGGGGTAGAGGAGGGAACGAATTTACAAACATGCGTCCCTTTTCATATTTTGTTTAATGGAGGAATTTCCCTTGTTTTTTTCACCACCATCTTTGCTGTTCACTCCACAACCCCTAACGTATGATATTGGCTAACTGAACTATTACCTGTATCCCTGCACTGAATGTGCAGTATAGCATTACTTTAACCATCCATGTTACATTAATCACACGATGTCTTTTACCACTTGAGACAATCATCATTACCACCATTGGCAGTTTTCAAGACCCAACATTTTTGTCGCTTGAATACCACTACTCTGAATCCAACATGGTTGCATTACTTCATTACCATTTTTCATCATTCTTGCACTCGTGATCTAATATCGCTGTTTTTACACCATGAAATGAAGTTCTTTTTGGAGAGAAAACGATTATCTAGATGGTAATCAACTCAGCAAGTGCAAAGCTTTTAGCTAACATCAAATTAATCCAAGAAAAAAGGAAGACAATTAAGACAGTGAAAAAATTAAAATCATGCCAATCAAAGCTTAGAATAAAGCAAAAATTGGACCGGGTATACTCTTTAAAGATCAGGGGTGAGCCTTTGGTAGGAGTGCTCTAGGACATAGCACTAATGATCACACAATTAGGAAATGCAATGCACGTGACTTAAAAGAGAATTCCAATCCAACTTTGTCAATTAAGTTAGCTCAAATGCATAAAAACTGCAATCATCAGTCTGGAGTTCGATTCAGATCCTGCAGAACTGGCACATGTCTCATTTCTTAGGGTTTTTCATGGATTTTCAAGTCCCAAGTAGGAGTGTTCTTTGCTCCTCCATGTTAACTTCCTGTGTCAATATTGTTGTAGTGTAAATTTCAAAGTGCAGCGTCTTTAACCACTTATTCGCCATCACCCAGGCTGATCATGCAATATACATGATGTATTTGTGTCCAAGCTGGCCAGTCTGTACAAGACGGACATGTCTCATTGAACCACAAAGGCTAATCTCATTTTTCGTGACATTATGAAGCAAGTTCTTCTTCTATGGGATATCCTCTGTCCATAGTTCTAGTTGGGGAGGGGTTACCCTCAGACAGAGAAAGCTCTTTTGTGCCAAACGGGCAAATGTTCTCAAAGCAGATCACCATGCAAAAAATTTTCTAAAACAGATCATAGACAGATGTAAAATTGTTCTAAAAAATAGGTCACTGCGTACTAAAACTAGGTCATTGAGTGTAACTGACCTAAAAACAGAACACTATGTCTGTACAATTGTTCAAATAGGTAGATCACTGTAAATGTTCTAAAACTATGCCATTGTTGATAACATTGACAGATGGTGAAAAATTTGAAAAAGATGGCATATAAACATGCTTTTCTGTGGAAACACTGAAAGCCTAGTGCAGCGAAGCACAAAAAGAAACAAAATAAGCAATTGGTAACTTAAATTTCAAAAAGCCATGAGTTGTACGTTGCTTTACCTGTATCGCAGAAGAGAATGGCCACTGCACAACCTAACAAATAACAACAGGAAAACAGGAATGTAATGCTAACATGATTGTTGTTGGTTCCGCAGCCAACGTATACTGCATGCAGGGGTGGAGGGTTGGTTAAACATATTATCGTCCTACAGCTCTTCCAATTACTTATTAAGTCTCCTGTTCCCCCAACTTGCCCTGCTGCTTGCCAACGTTGAACAACCATCTTATTTGAGAAAATTCTTCTTGCAATTTGGAATAGGCACAAAACTACCACCAAAAGGAAAGTTGGTCACTGACCAAAATTCATTGTGCTATTACATGTACAGTGTTCATTAGTAGATTTTATTGCATCTAACTTGATTTCCAACTGCAAAATTCTTTCATCAAGTCATAAATACAAATCAATGGCCAAATGCTTTCATTCCTTGATGGCACCTGCCCACCACAACAAAACCATTGTTATCATCTTTCCAGCATTACCTTCAACATGTATTGCAAGGACATCTGATGGATGTTCATGGAACTCTCCGGAAAGAGGCGAGGAGAACTTACATCTCGCCCATCACGACACCAAGCAACATTTTCCTCGTTGAAGCAGTACTTCGCCAAGCCAAGAGATGGCTACACCATTTGCTCGTGTGAGGAATGATCCCAGGAATATCCACCAAGTATTTTCTTTGATTGGAACAGCAGTTCAATCGATTGCGGAGTTAGTGACATTGAGTGCATTACAGCAGATTTATCGACAGCAGCAGGAGCTGTTTGGCTTGACGGCGAAGGTAATTTCAGCAGAGGGCTTAGAGTAACCTTTAGTTTTACCTTTCATTCACTCTTACCACTAGACCACAGGTAAGCATCATTAAACTGCAGAATAACCAGTAACATTAAACTACTCATTGAGGGGCGGATCCAGAATCATGGGAAAGAGGGGCACAGCCGGCGTACTCGGTGGAAAACCTCGGTCAAATTTTAACATATTTTCAAAATTTCGAAATTTCCCGGTCAATTTTAAAGGTTTACCACAAAATAGAGGGGGAACGGGCCGGGTGTCCCCCCCCCCGGAGCCGCACAGACCTTTCAAAGGTTTTGGAAAAGTAACCTCGGAGAAGAGAAAGCCATGACTGTCCATATGAAAAGTATTTCACTCAAGTATATATTTTTACAGCAGACAAGTTCTTTCAGCAATGCTTTCATCAGATATGATAAAGAAAATTTTCGCAAATGACCAACTGTTTAAAGGGTCAATAAAGCCCAGGTCACACTGTGGCGACTCAAGGCGGGCGAATCCCCGCGAACTAGAATGAAATGGTCCATGGACCATATGCATACCTCTCTCTGTCATACCTACACTATTATGTCCAAAGGGGTGAGCACATGGTCCATGGAACATTTTATTTTAGTTCGCGGGGATTCGCCCGCCAAAGTCGCCACAGTGCGACCTGGGCTTAAAGGTTTACAAACAAAAACATCTTTGGTCTCATGCTGAGGTCGGAACCTCAGGCTCAACAAGTGTCCTTGCGACAAGTCACCCGTACTCGTGGAGAAAAAACCTCACGTGTTAAGGATACCACGCCTTGCTAATTTAAAAGATGATCCAGCCAATGTACCAGATCCCTCTACCCGATACGAATGGGATAATTAGTGCAGCCAGGGAGAAAATGATGAAATTAGAAGCCTGCTCACTGCTCTTAGCGAAAGGACAAACGGAGCTGTGTTTGGTGAGTAAACAGCGTTTTCAAGGGTGAAGTTTGATGTTGGAGAAAATGGACTAAATGAAATCAACATGGCAGGTTTGCTCAGCTAGAGCTGGGGAACGTTTGATGTCAACACTGAGTGTCACACTTCGTATGTAGTGCTGTTTGCAGTTTCTGATACTTTTGCATGAGTTGATGTGAAATGGCCAGAGCACTCATGTGGAGTTGAGGATCAGTTTGAGCGTGGCGATGATGGCCTCCAAAATGAAGAGGTTCCCCTAAGACTGTAATCACATAGAGCTACACGCTACACGGACACGCCGGTTAACAATGACTTCACGGTCGCAAGCCCTTGTGAAACCATTGTTAACCGGAGTGTTCGTGTAGCGTGTAGCTCTATGTGATTGCAGCCTAATAGGTCGCTGGACACCTAAACGTGGTTCAATACAAGTCACTTGTAGCCCAAATTGACAAAAAAACCGGGTTGTCTATCTCTTTTCAATAGATTATCAACACCAGTGTTGGGACACGTGACGTATGGTCCCTATTGGCAGGAATTTTGTTGGCTATTGTTGGATGATCATGACTGCAAGAGTTAAAACATTTTTCTCCCAGCAGGACTACTTTCATCTTTCAGGTTCGACTTTTATTAACGTGCCAGCAAAATATTGACAAAGCAGGTCCTCCCAATGGTGATTATCCTCCGAACGGCTGAGCATTATAGCGCGAAACTAATCAGACATTCTGTCAGCTTCGATATTTGTATGCAGCTTTTTGAAATTCATTTCTCGGCTCCGTGAATAAATCTCCCTGAAACAGGTTTTACACCAACGGAAGCTGACATCTGCAAATGACCTCACAAGGAACAGCACTATATCACAAAAGCAGGTACTGTGTCCAGTGAAATTGAAAGCACAATTCTTCAGAAATATTATACTGGCGGGTGGTGAAAAATACTGAAAACCCTCGAATAAAATGCCGTGGCATTATTCATGAAGACCTCTTTCATTTCCGCAGCATAAATACAAATACGCAATGGAGGCTTCCTAAAGAGGGTCCCTGGTGTATACTGCACCACAATCGCATCTGTCGACGTGAGGACATAAAAAATATCCTTTTTGCAGATCAACTAGCAATGTCTGATAGCAGCCAAAGTCGCTAAATCGCTGTGATCATTGGGCTTCTTGGCCTGTTGTTTGTTTTTTTTTGAAGGGGGCGTGGGTTTCTTCCCGAAGGGCCTCGCTGTTGACAACTACCTAATTTTGGTTTGCCGTTACTCGTACAATGACAACATCATCAATGTAAAGCAAAAGGCCTATTGTTCCCTGAAAAAAATGTCCAAGTCACAGGTGGATTAAGGATTCTGGTGCATGGTGGTTGAACTTGCCACCTAAGATCAAAATCCCGTAACTAGATTTTCTTTGGTTACCCAGACATTTTATCCAGGGCATAGCTTTTCCTATCACACCCATCCATCCTATGACCTTAGTTTCATTCGTCAGTCTCTAGCATTTAATGAACTAATTACTGAGGTCATAAGAAGTCCATTACAGGGATGCTTCGCTAATGTTAACATGATGTTATACTTGCCTCATTTGTCACTCATCAGGACGACAGGTGTGGGCATGCTAAGACTGATTAACTGATGTTGCGAACAGTTTGTTGGTCTGGTGGGGACATCATCGAGAAAGCGACTGGTAAGATCGTATCAACCATGATGAATGTTGATGTGACAAAACGCCAAGGCTGAGAAGTTAACTATATCATGTTCATTCCCGGTTCATTCCCATGAACATACCTTTTTCTTGAGTCTGACGTCTTGCTTCTCCTCATTTTAAGGACAAGAATCCGTTATCAAATGAAAATGTCCATGGACCATGTGCTCACCTGGGTGAATGTACAAACATGCCACTAAATGACAAAATTTTGAACTCTGACCTCTGTGACCTTGAAAAGTACGTCAAATCAAAACCCCGTTATATATGTTATGTATCCTCATTAGATACACATGTGATAAAAATTTGGAGATGATCCAGTCATTAGTTCAGGAGTTATNGGAGCGTCGGTTTCCTCCCGAAGGACCTCGCTGTTGGCAACTACCTAATTTTGGTTTGCCGTTACCTCATACAATGATAACATCATCAATGGAAAGCAAAAAGGCCTATTGTCCCCTGAAAAAAATGTCCAAGTCACAGGTGAATTAAGGACTGTGGTGCATGGTGGTTGAACTTGCCACCTAAGATCAAAATCCCGTGATTAGATTTTCTTTGGTTACCCACACATTATCCAGGGCACAGCTTTTCCTATCACACCCATCCATAATGACCCTAGTTTTCATTCGTCAGTCTCTAGCATTTAATGAACTAATTACTGAGGTCATAAGAAGTCCATTACAGGGATGCTTCGCTAATGTTAACATGATGTTATACTTGCCTCATTTGTCACTCATCAGGACGACAGGTGTGGGCATGCTAAGACTGATTAACTGATTTTGCGAACAGTTTGTTGGTCTGGTGGGGACATCATCGAGAAAGCGACTGGTAAGATCCTATCAACCATGATGAATGTTGATGTGACAAAACGGAAGGCTGAGAAGTTGACTATATCATGTTCAGTCCCGGTTCATTCCCATGAACATGCCTTTTTCTTGAGTCTGACGTCTCGCTTCTCCTCATTTTAAGGACAAGAATCCGTTATCAAATGAAATTGTCCATGGACCATGTGCTCACCTGGGTGAATGTACAAACATGCCACCAAATGACAAACTTTTGAACTCTGACCTCTGTGGCCTTGAAAACTAGGTCAAATCAAAAACCCGTTACATATGTTATGTATCCTCATTAGATACACCTGTGATAAAAATTTGGAGATGATCCAGCCATTAGTTCAGGAGTTATTGCACTTTTTGTGATTTTGTTTTTGCCACCTGGTGGCCACGTCAAGAATCGAATCGGACCGAAACTTACTGTCATAGGTCATATGACCTAGGGGTATACATGTACCAAGTTTCAGATCAATAGCCCCCGCGGTTACAAAACGTGCCCTAACCGGACGACGACGACGGACGCTGCACAATCGTAAGAGCTAACCACAGGTGAGCTAAAAAACATGAATTTATGAATTTTTGGTTCTTTCGTCATGAACTTTTGAGTATATAGCTACATGTAAGCGGTTGCCAGGTAAGGTGGATGGATGTACAGCGCTGAGCATCGGACATATGATAAGTCCACGATTTGATACCTGATCTAGTTAATACCATCTACTGGTCGGAAGGATTTAATGATCAAATGTCAATTGACAGCTACTGCAAGCTTATTCACGTCGAAATGAGCCTACCCCGACGGTAATCCCAGTTCTCTCACTTTTAGGGGTTTGATATTTGGGTGAATCGACTTTCAGTCGAGGAGATTTGACAGATCGATTTGACACTCAGAACTATTCCAATTCTGATCAGGGGAGAAACTTTACGATGTACGTGATCTTTGTACGGGGGCATATTGGTTAAGGAGAGTTAGGCCTAGGCTTTTTTCATATCACCTATTTGCCTTATGTGAAATATAGTCTATAATCTAAAAAGTCTATAGTCTATAACCATATATAGTCTATAGTCTATAATTCGTTCACTTTGGGACCAAAAGTGTTAAAAACAACAGGACTTGACCACGAGATTTCCCCTCAAGCTTTATATGAAATCAGCAATTAGGATACCGAGTAGGTATAGCAAATTGGCAGATCTGATCTGACTGTGAATAGACCACAGAAACACACCTCCAGGCTGGGTGTCGCGATTCTATTAACCTCGTTCTTGACTATGTCTAATCAAGGGGAACAGTCTGTCTCGATTGGTGCTAGCTGTTTGACTATATGATACGAGTACAGCCTCTTGTTTCTGAACAGAAGGCCAGTGTGTTTGCTAATCAGGGGCACATCCAAGGCTGGGAGAAAGAGGGGAGGGCTTTCCAATACCAACTGAAATACGTATAATGAATGCCAGTCGCAGAAACAACAATACATGTATACACATCGAAAGAACTATAAATTAAGCAAATGTCAATTTCATTTCTTTACAGAGATAGTCAAATTAGAAATTGCCATCAGCAACTGCCAGAAGAGCCTTTATCAATTTATCAGAATATGAAATCTAATATCCCAGCCACTCTTTTCCAAATCTACTGACGAAAAACACAATTTTTCGTTGTCGTATTTATCCCATTTAGGAGATGTGAACAATGGTAATGGTACAAGGGGGATGGCTCAGGAATCTTCCTTTGTAAATGTTTCCAATGAAAAATCAGACTTGTGGTGTAGGAACAGCATTTCCTATGCAGACACAGGATTCTCTGGCCCCGTATTCATAAAACTACTTAAGTCTAAGTATGACACTTATCCTTTGTTCAACACAAAAGATAAGTATCATACTTAGACTTAAGTAGCTTTATGAATACGGGGCCAGATGTCGTTAGTCTGTTAACTCTGGAGCCTGCCATCTCCGTCTTCTATTAACTTCCACATTACTTCATATTCAGCACTTTCACGGTTCTTGACATGTGTCAAATANTGACTTCCCTTATTTTTAGCCTTTTTACCTTTAAATTATCAAATTCATAATGAGGAGTCAACTCTTCACTCTTCTCCTCTCTTCACTCTTCACTCCTCTCCTCTCCTCACTATTCACTCCTCACTCTTCTCCTCTCTTCACTCGTCACTCCTCTCCTCAATCTGAACCCTCTCACTTTGCTTATACTCTTATTCACGTCGAAATGAGCCTACCCCGACGGTAATCCCAGTTCTCTCACTTTTAGGGGTTTGATATTTGGGTGAATCGACTTTCAGTCGAGGAGATTTGACAGATCGATTTGACACTCAGAACTATTCCAATTCTGATCAGGGGAGAAACTTTTTACGACGTACGTGATCTTTCTACGGGGGCATATTGGTTAAGGAGAGTTAGGCCTAGCCTTTTTTCATATCACCTATTTGTCTTATGTGAAATATAGTCTATAATCTATATAGTCTATTATAGTCTATAACCATTTATAGTCTATAGTCTATAATTCTTTCACTTTGGGACCAAAAGTGTTAAAAACAACAGGACTTGACCACGAGATTTCCCCTCAAGCTTTATATGAAATCAGCAATTAGGATACGGAGTAGGTATAGCAAATTGGCAGATCTGATCTGACTGTGAATAGACCACAGAAGCACACCTCCAGGCTGGGTGTCGCGATTCTATTAACCTCGTTCTTGACTATGTCTAATCAAGGGGAACAGTCTGTGTCTCGATTGGTGCTAGCTGTTTGACTATATGATACGAGTACAGCCTCTTATTTCTGAACAGAAGGCCAGTGTGTTTTCTAATCAGGGGCACATCCAAGGCTGGGAGAAAGAGGGGAGGGCTTTCCAATACCAACTGAAATACGTTTAAAGAATGTCAGTCGCAGAAACAACAATACATGTATACACATCGAAAGAACTATAAATTAAGCAAATGTCAATTTCATTTCTTTACAGAGATAGTCAAATTAGAAATTGCCATCAGCAATTGCCAGAAGAGCCTTTATCAGTTTATCAGAATATGAAATCTAATATCCCAGCCACTCTTTTCCAAATCTAGTGAGGAAAAACACATTTTTTCGTTGTCGTATTTATCCCATTTAGGAGATGTGAACAATGGTAACGGTACAAGGGGGTGGCTCAGGAATCTTCCTTTGTAAATGTTTCCAATGAAAAATCAGACTTGTGATGTAGGAACAGCGTTTCCTGATTGTTCATGCAGACACAGGATTCTCTGATGTCGTTAGTCTGTTAACTCTGGAGCCTGCCATCTCCGTCTTCTATTAACTTCCACATTACTTCATATTCAGCACTTTCACGGTTCTTGACATGTGTCAAATACCGTTACGTCTGTCGGCAATACTGGGTCTGTAGATGTTACTTTGCAATACAATATATGCAAACTGTAAATAATTTTTTTACAATGAATATATTGTAATGTACGTAGGAACCTGCTACTGTCAAATTAAAAGCAATGAACATAACTTTAATCAAAATCTAGAGAATTTTTTTACTTACTTACATGTACAAGTGCATCAGATTGAGAAATATTCTATAACTAAAAGTAAATGTAGCTGGGACTGAACATTATTAAGAACACAACCAAAGGACCTATTTTTCAGCAAGACCTTCTTTCATAATAAGTTTGGGAAAGTCATAGCCATAAAGGCAGACTAATATACATGTAACTCACTTTATTAGTGACTAGGACATCTTTTTATATGAACACCTGCAGCATGGTAGTTACAATACTTACTGAGGAAAAACTACCATTACCACGATGGAGAAGTATGCTGGGGCATTTAAAGATAATGTATCACTGATATTTTCGCGGGCCACGAAATTCAGTATTTATTTACATTTTGTTTGTTTATGTCCAGGCTTTCTTTGTCTTATGAGTAATTTGTTGGTGGCATGCCCTCTATAAATTCGGTTGATTCCAAATGTATCAATTTCGGTGGGTTGGCATGTCCCAAAAGTCAAAAATAACATAATGTAAACACCCATGTTTACAAACATTGAATGTAAACAACGAAGTCGTGATACATTATCTTTAACTGTTGGAATACAGGAAATAACTCTCATATTAAAAGTGTCACAGTTCTTCTTTTTGCTACTGATCATCAGGCCTTCATCTTTTCCGCCTTTATATGGACAAAATACCAAGCCAGTAATTTCAAAGAGAACGCGTTTTTGTAGCTCGGTGAAGAAACATTTCAGCTTAGCAAAACATCTCACAATGGTACGGTTGGGGTCAATAATCCATGCAGACGCAGCCAAAAAGTCAGAGGAAGATCGACAATCCCAAGCAACCCACATGCTTAGAGAAAAAGCTAATGCAAATGGAATAACGTTTATGAAAGCGTAATAAAAATGTGGGTGCGTGTCTCCTCAAAGGCATACTTTCTATATGCAAATGACAAAAATGCTACAAAAGACAGCTCTCGAATACTACAAAGTCCCATGTCAAGGAAGTGAAGGATATCTTGTTTTAGACACAGATATCAGCCAGTGGGAGTATAAACACGCGGCGATTATTAAAAGAAATGTATTTGAGTATGACGAATGAGAGATCAACCAGCAGTTAGTCATGGTGCTTATACACTCGTCTACATTCTAATACAAACAGGATTTTGATTTCGTTGTTTCCTTCAAAACAACTTGGACATTTGACAAAATTGGTGAAATATTGACCAAGCAAAGAAAAACGTTTCAGTCTGGCCAGATTTTAACGCCACACATTAACTCATCTGCCCCCAGGTTTGTGCAGACAGCATCTTGAAGTTTTCTAGAAGCCTTGGAAATGAATTTGGGAAAAAAACTTGAAGAAACATTCTTCAGATGGGCCACAGGAACAGCATTTCTTCAAATAATTTTCAGTCAATACCATAGGATTGAGGAAACGTTGACAGAAGATGCCGTCTGCTGGACTCTGGGAACAGATGAGTTAAAAGCGATGTTCGTCAGACTTCTGGAAAGGATTGCTAGTGTTTTGATACGTCGTCATTTCAAAACAACTGTGAGGTAAAATGGGAGTGCAATCAGATGTGTCACCACATCACTAACCATGACTCTTCAATGTGTCTCACCATGCTACAAAACTGGTATCAGACGGAGGCGAAAAGCCTTCCACATTGATCTTCTCAACTGAAATCTTCAGGGATTTTACAGGGATCCTTCTACCACATTTTACTCTAGTCACTGAAGAATGAAGTGGCGAGTAGCACTTCGTCATCGCTGACTTAATACATGTACATGTATGTTGTCTGCACTGTTAATTTGTTCCTATGTAATTCTTTTGTTTTTCGCCAGGATTTTCAGGAAACTGGCCTGTGACTACTACAGAAAGAGACTAATCTTTTTCAAAGTCCAGGAGAACTCAAATTTTATCCAACTGAGCTGTTTGTTCTGGCAAGGGTGGCGTGTAATGCAAGACCCAGCCACAGGTCAACACTCTCAGATCACCCCTCTTAAATATCAAGGTATCATCGACAGCTGCGATAGGATGAAAAACATTTCCTGAACTCCCACTTTAAGCCATGTGGCTATGTCTATAGAATGTCAAGTCTGGTGACGGACAATTCAAAGAAAGAAAAAAAATTGAGATCTTACTTTGAAGTTGGTTGATTCTAAGCTTAAAGCTAGTCGCAATGTCAACCCTAACTAGTAAAAATAACATCAAAAGATTTTCATGAAGTCGTTGGTAAAGCTTTCGCTGCCGTGTCCACTCCTCTTGTCATCTTTTCATCTTACCTGGTAATTTTGCTAAGAGCTTTCCCAAGATCAGTGCCACTGTTGGTAATACAATTTGCTAACAGACTTTTCCACTGCTAAAAGCCTAGCCCAGTGTGAACAAGCAGGTTGTGTAGGCTCTATGGTTCGTATGAAAATGACAAATCCCATGATATAGCTGTTGCATGAAGAAACCTGTGCCGGTTTATCACCTACGAGAGATGACACACAATGTACTAGATCTTCGACTGCTTCCGTTGCATCCAGTTGGTTGAATTGCACCCACTTATTTGGATGCTTGTCCATTGCTGTGCAAATTTCCTATGGGCAATTTGTACCATTTACACAGAAGGAAGGCAATGAGGAACCCGCCCTGCGGTTTATCCCGACAGGTCGGCGCTGCGAGCGATTGTACCGAAACGACGTCATTGGCGTTGTTTTAGGTGTTGACGTTGCGTCATGAAAAAAATTCCTGTGCATTTTTCTACAGGAAGAATGACACAAATGACGTTGTCCTTATCGCTATCGGATCTCTTAATTTTAAGAAAAAAAGGAATGAGTTTAAAAGAAAATTTCATCTGCTACACGATGATGTAAGTTTTACTGCCATGCGACCAACACAAATGGTTTATTTTCACGCCAGAAATAAATGGAAATAACGTTAGAAAAAAGAGATTTCGGTCACATCGCTCGCAGCGCCACGTTGTGACGTTAGTGTGCGGGTTCCTCATTTCTGCAGAGACTTTCACTTGTTAGGGGAAACTTGCAAGTTGCAAAGGGACTGCTCATGTAAATCTTCACATGGACTTCAGAATCACTTAGGCCTATTACATGTACATCAACCCTGGAATTATTTATTATTCCTTATCCTTTCCTCTACATGTACCTCCTGGAATTCCCAACGAATACCGACAATACCTAGTAAGGGAGTAAGAAATTTAAAGTGGAAAATAAGAAGTGTAAAATTTTGGAATGTTGCGCGAATTTTTCAATTTCTCAAAATGGGAGAAATTTTTTTCTCATTTTGAGAAATTTTCTAAAACATGACATTTTGTCTGATTTTTCAGGTGATATTTCTCAAAACGGAAAAAAATTCTCCCAATTTGCGACACTGAAAAATTCGCGCAAACTTCCAAAATTGCCCACTTCTTATTTTCCACTTTTATTTCTTACTCCCTTTAAGTCTGAATATGGACCAAAATATCCAAGAGGTAGCTAAAAGCAACATTGGTTACCGCAAGTGCGGCAATCAGTGAGTATGTCAGCCAACCTGTTTAGGTGGCATGGCATGCTATCAGCCGAAGTTATGGCGAGAAGTGACACACCATGACCTGGCAATGCAAGTTCAACGATCAGAATCATGGCATCGGCAATCTAGTGATGGCATTGATTAATCCATGGCAGCAGACAGATTGCATACTCGAGAAATCAAGACCGTTGACAGCCTATTGATTATCAAACATTTAATGCATCTTTTCGGGGTGACGGGTTGCATATCAGACCATCTTTCAAAGAATTAATTTGATAATCATGTCGAATCGTGCTTGTTTCCAAAATGACAACCTGGGATGTGTAGTCATGCATGTCGAGTGGTTTATCGAGATCGCTGCACTGTAAATCAGTTAAGTAGAATGTCGATAGCTTAGTTGCAATTTATGAACGAATTTGTGGATACGAAGGAACAGCAAAGTCGTAAATCGACATTGCCACCCCGACGTTCGGATGCGTTCTGATTCCATGAAGTAAGAAAATAAGGTATCGTAGGCGATTATTATCCAATTTTCATGTTCTTGATATCATCAGGGGACATTGGAAACTACATATCTGGCTGAGAAATGGTAATTTTATCAAAAGACGTTTTACTACTGATGCAGATATATAGTGTGACAGCATTTCAGGAAATGTTGTGGCCAAATGGGTAAATGGGTGACACCCTCGAAACCGAAGTAGGGTTATCTTATTGTCAATATTGTAACAAAGCATTTTGACTTCCTCTCCGGCAGTGTCTTCTGGCATTTAGAGCCCTAACGCCATTATAAGTCATCTTACATTGTAAATCTATAGAATAATTCACATGCACTGTACACTGGAAAGCACCAGTCTTCTTTTTTTCTCTTGAAATTTGAAATGTGAGCTTTTCAACATAAGCTCATTATTGGGCCCTATTCAAGAAGCTTCCTTAACTCTAAGTTTTACCTTTGGCTATTGTTTGCAGGGTAGGATACAAAGGGCCGTATTCAAGAAGCTTCCTTAAGTGTAAGGTCGACCTTAAAGGACCACAGTATTGCTTCCCAATCCTGCGTTACACGTACCCGCGTTAAGGGGGAGACCTCTATTAACGACTTGGTAAACTACCGCATGCAACTAGTCTCGCGCAGCCAGCCGTTTCGTTCCGCAGTACTGCTACACAAACTTGTTCGATCCCCAGCGGCTGGGTGACCGAGACTGTAATCATACATTCTC